>SJYC01035790.1:0-46248 GCA_006408675.1 Madoqua kirkii
TCTCTAAGAATTTTCCCAGTTTGTTGTGATCCACATAATCAAAGGCTTTGGCATAGTCAATAAAGCAGAAGTAGATGTTTTGCTGAAGCTCTCTTGCTTTATCAGTGATCCAACAGATGTTGGCAATTTGACCTCTGCCTTTTCTAAATCCAGCTTGAACATCTGGAAGTTCATAGTTCACGTACTGTTGAAGCCTGCCTTGGAGAATTTTGAGCATTACTTTGCTAGCATGTGAGATGTGTGCAATTGTGTGGTAGTTTGAGCATTCTTTGGCATTGCTTTTCTTTGGGGTTGGAATGAAAACTGACCTTTTCCAATCCTGGGACCACTGCTGAGCTTTCCAAATTTGCTGGCATACTGAGTGCAGCACTTTCACAGCATCATCTTTTAGGAGTTGAAATAGCTCAACTGGAATCCCATCACCTCCACTAGATTTGTTCGTAGTGATGCTTCCTAAAGCCCACTTGACTTCACATTCCAAGATGTCTGGCTCTAGGTGAGTGATCACATGATTGTGATTATCTGGGTCATGAAGACCTTTTTTGTATACTTCTTCCCTGTTTTCTTGCCACCTCTTCTTAATATCTTCTGCTTCTGTTAGGTCCATACCATTTCTATCCTTTATTGTGCCCATCTTTGCATGAAATGTTCCCTTTGGTATCCCTGAAGAGATCTCTAGTTTTTTTTCATTCTATTGTTTTCCTCTATTTCTTTCTTTCTTCCCTTTTTCCAAGGGATCTTCCCAACCCAGGCATCAAACCCGGATCTCCCACATTGTAGGTGGATTCTTTACCAGCTGAGCCACAGGGGAAGCCCATAATTGAAAGTTGCTCAGTCATGTCTGACTCTTTGTAACCCCACAGACTATAGAGTCGATGGAGTTCTCTAGGCCAAAACACTGGAGTGGATATCCTTTCCTTTCTCCAGGGGATCTTCCCAACCCAGGGATAATACCCAGGTCTCCCACATTGCAGGCAGATTCTTTACCAACTGAGCCACAAGGGAAGCCCAAGAATACTGGAATGGATAGTCCATTGCTCCTCCAGCAGATCTTCCCAACCCAGGAACCGGGGCCTATAGGGTCGCACAGAGTCAGACACGACTGAAGCGACTTAGCAGCAGCAGCAGCAGCTCCTACACTGCAGGCAGATTCTTGACCAACTGAGCTATCAGGGAAGCCCAGATTCCTCCTAGCTCCCTGCAAAATCAGACTATCTGACTTATGTGTGCTGTGATCATGGGGCCTTTATAATGGAACTAGGTAGAAGATTCTGTTAGAATACCTAGAAACAAGCCAGGAAGCCTGAATATCATACATTGGAAGTATCTATTTAGTTAACCTGAAGAATCATCTATAGATAACAGGAAACCCCAAGTCCCCTGGAAATACATCTGCCCCACATAAAGCCAGAGAAAGGCTAGAGCAGAGATTCTCAATGTGTGGTCTGAAGACCCTTGGGAATCACCAACTCCTTTTCATGGATTCCACAGGATTGATGCTATCTACATAATACTATTACGATGTTATTTGCCTTTTTTATTCTCATTCTCTCATGAATGTTCAGTGGAATTTTTCCCTTTCCTCTTTGGTAACCATAAGTTTGTTTTCTATGTCTGTGGGTTTATTTCTGTTTTATAAATAGGTTCATTTGTGTATATACATATGTATATATATTTAGATTCCACATATATGTGCTATCATATGACATTTGTCTCATTTGTCTTTCCCTGGCTTATTTCACTGAGTATGATAATCTCTGTGTCCTTCCATGTTTCTGCAAATGGCATTATTTCATTCTATTTTATGGTTGAGTAGTATTGCATTATATATATGTACCACATTTTTATCCATTATCCACTCATCTGTTGATGGACATTTAGATTGCTTCCATGTCTTAAGTATTGTAAATAGTGTTGCAATGAACATTTTTAGGTGTCCAATGTAGTTTTTAAATCAAAAGCTTGAGAATCTTTGTACTAGAATACAGTGAGTATGAACAAAACTAATGGCCTCTGGATAATGATTAACTGAACAAAGAAAAGAGCAGATTGAACCCTGTTTCTAAGCTTGACCAGAAAACTTTGCTAAAAATGCTGACCACTGTTATTTAGCCAATCAACTAATTACCCAGGTTGCATCTAAGTCTTTACTCTTTTCTCATAAACCAAACCATTTATTTGACAAATAGTTGCCAACTCTTTCTAGTTGCATACAAATTGCTTTATTTCATAAAATATTTAAAATGTCATATCTACAATGTTTTTCAATTACAATTCAGTTTTTAAATTAATTTTTATTGGAGTGTAGTTGATTTATAATGAAATGTTACTTTCTGCTATATAATAAAGTAAATCAGTTATACATACATATATTCATTCTTTTTAAAATTCTTTTTCCATATAAATCACTACAGAGTACCGAGTAGAGTTCCCTGTGACTCACAGTAGGTAATAACAATTCAATATTAATTTGAGAACATGGCATGTCTGTTGGCAACTTGGGCTGAGTGTGGTCACAGCATATGGTTGCTACTTGTGAGACTTGCTGCAACTGTGAGTTGTTGCAAAGAGAATGGATAGACTGATGTCCAAATTAACCCTGACTATCTTTCCAGTGCCTTATTAGTCTGTTTAGCTTCACAGCATGTACTTTTAGGTAATATCGGCTATTAGGAACATTTACATTAAATTGATCCGTTTTATACAAGAATTCATGTTCATTTTAATAAAAACTGACTATTGAGCATTGGTATTCATCTATATGTGCCTGTGTGTGCATGTGTGTGCATGCACACGTGTGTGTATGTGTGTGTATGTTCACAAATATCTTTCAGAGTCCTTCTTTCAATCAGTTTTATCTTAGGCTCAGAGAAGGTTTGCCACTGCTAATTGCTCTACACTAATCCATGTCCCTGGCCTTCCCTGGTGGCTCAGAGGTTAAAGCATCTGCCCGCAATGCGGGAGACTCGGGTTCGATTCCTGGGTCGGGAAGATCCCCTGGAGAAGGAAATGGCAATCCACTCCAGCACTCTTGCCTGGAAAATCCCAGGGACGGAGGAACCTGATAGGCTACAATCCATGAGGTCACAAAGAGTCAGACACGGCTGAGCGACTTCACTTTCACTTTCACTTAATCCATGTCCCAAGATTCCAGACTAAGTGAAACTGTTTGATGATGTACTTCTCTGCTTCCTGAAGCTTGTCTTCTGGCTTGTCTCCTGCTTATAACCACTTCTCAAGTCTCATCACCTAAGTAAAAAGTCTATTATTCTTTTGGTGATCCAACCTTGCCCTATCCGCCTTCAGAGACCACACCGGCAGTTATGCGGTTTGATGAGTGTCACTCAGTTGGACAAGGTGCAGCTGGGAATTGCTGCCTCTGTGAGACTATAGACTTCTCTGTCTCAGTTCCCCACTCAGTGAAGAGAAATACTTATCGTTTGTCTGTTCATCTCCTAGAATTATGTAACCTCTGAGATCCTCTCATCTTTCACCCCACCAAACCCTGCTTGCTCCTCAGGCAGTATTTCAGGATCATTCCAAGTGCACAATAATTTTTCTTGTCTGGACTTCTTATTTGGTGCTTGAAATACACTGTCTGTAACAATCATTATACTACAAATTTTCAAAAAATGTGTTGTTTTTCCCCAAACAGCCTTGAGTTTCTTGAGAGTGGATATTTTGCCTTATTCATCTTTGATTATAGAATGCCTTGTCACCTAAAAAGTACTCAGTACAGATGCAAAAGACTGACCCAACATTTAGTCCATACATTCCATGTGCCAAGCACCGTGCTAAGTGCTTTTGCAAATATCATCTAATTTGATCCTTGAACTTGAGGCTCAAAATTAAGAAAGGACACATCTAAGATAACACAGAAATCCAAATGCAACAACAGTTGTGGCTGGAAACTAGAGCTGTTTGGCTCTGAGCCCAAACACCATTGTCTATTTCATCACACTATCTCCTTCAGTAAATATTTCTTGATTAATAACTCTCAGTCCTCCTCATCTTTATCTTCCTCCTCTCCCTAATCAATATCAATCAATATCATGATATAAAATGAGTATATTTTCCTCTTAAAATGAAAATATATTTGTACAAGATTATGTTGCATTCTTAGTATGCCTAGCCTGGGGCAAGCAGGAATCCCTGTCCCTCCACTAACACTATAGCAAAGTAATTTCAGATTGCTCTAAGGAGTCTTGGGAGTTTCAAGGAGATAAATCCATAGGTTGGGGTGGGGGAAATGAGTTTCTGACATCCCAGCCTCTACTAGAGTGATTTTAACTTGTGTCTACTGTTAACACAAATTTCATTTAAAAGAAAGTCTTCTACAGCTTTTAAAACTTTTAAAATCAGCTATAGTCCCATCTCAGACCTTGGGTGCTATGCTGTTACAGGCACCAGTCTCAGAAAGTGGTCAAAATATGGCCTAATCATTGCTAGGTGTCCCATGCTGTAGAAGTCAGAGCAAACACTGATGTAGGCAGGACTGCCCCAGAGCCAGCCATATAGCTGTCAACGGCAAATTCACTTCACCAACTTTATAACTTGAAAGATGCTATAGGCATTGACATGCGCCAAAATATTTCTGCATTAGATCAGCGATGGCTGTATCTGAAAGCTTACCCACAGGGCCTGAAAGTGAAAGTCACTCAGCTGTGTCTGACTGTGCAACGCATGGACTCTACAGTCCATGGAATTCTCCAGGCCAGATTACTGGACTAGGTAGCCTTTCCCTTCTCCAGAGGATCTTCCCATCCCAGGGATTGAACCCAGGTCTCCCACATTGCAGGCGGATTTTTTGCCAGTTGAGCCACATGGGAAGCCCTTGAGATATTACCTTGAGGTATTACCCATATACCTGTTTGGAGAGGATCTCTTCAGCCCTTAGATCACTCACTTCGTATTTCTAAACCTGACTGCTCTTATCTATAAGATCAACGTAATAAGCATCCTTGCACTCCTGCTCAGTCATGTCTTGACTCTGCAACCCTATGAACTATAGCCTGAAAGGCTTCTCTGTCCATGGGATTCTCCAGGCAAGAATACCTGGAGTAGGTTGCCATTTCCTTCTCCAGGGGATCGTCCCGACCTGGGGATCTAACCCATGTCTCCTGCACTGCAGGTGGATTCTTTACCTGCTGAGCCATCAGGGAAGACACAGCAGTCATGTGAGGACTAAATTAGATAATATATAGGAAGTCTCATCTGCCTTGCCTGAAACATGTTAATCCTCAATAAAATGTAGCCATAATTATCCATTTTACAGAGCAGGGCAAATTATATTACTAAGTGATGGAAAATATAAATTTAAAAATGAATTTCCAAGAATATACTTCAAACTCACTCCTCTTCATCAGACTTTAAAGAGTTTTGGGTTCCAACTGATTTTGCTGAGATTGCCTGTAAACTGATAGGAGAGTTCATAGTTTCTGGTGTCCTTTTGGTTCTGGGTGATGGCTGGTTTCTCCTTGGGCTTTCTCCATTCACACTGCAGAGCTTACGGGACAAATCAGCTTAGCATCTCGTGCACACATCCAGCCGTCCCATGCGGGAAAGCATAAACTCAGGCCCATCCCAATAAAGCTTATTGTCCTACTAGTGATTTAAGTTCTGCCAATAGTAAAAGAGTATCAGTCCTCATCTTCTAAAAGACTCAGCTACCCGTGCCTGGGATCCTAAACCCCAGATTATTTCCAGCAGCCCCAGCTGCCTATGAGCCCATGAAGCAGGATATTCAGTCCAAACTGAGCCCAATCCTGTGTGGCAGCCATACCCTCCCTCACAGAGAGATGGGACCCTCTGCATGACGTCACCACAAGATAAAGCTTCCTTACTATCCTGCTTGATTTTCATGCATTACTAAGGATTAGAATGGGCCAAAAGAACCTACCTAATTTCATAGTGAGAAAAGTCTGTATTTAGCTAACATCCCCAGAGACTCATCAATTGTAGTACTAAAACTGTGTTTTAAAATTTTATTAGCTTCCAAAATCAAAAAAGGAGGGAGATTACATCATAAGGGAGGGATCTTGCTTTATTAGTTTCCAGAGTCAGAAAAAAGAAAAGGGAAATTATATCATACATAAGAAAGATCTCACACATTTTCTGCCTTGTATTTTCCTTTCATAACCTCTTTATTTAACTGGGGGGAAATTAAGGGGAAACTCAGCATATCAAAAAACATTGACTCTAGTGACTTGAAATTAAAATCTGTGGTTTTTCATCTTCAGGAAAATGAGAGCTTATACTTCTGCTTTCTTCAGTTCTGTAGGCAACAACAGTTCTAAAGTTTTCATGTCCAGGACATGGAACACTTTCGGGAGGTAGAAGTAATATTTTGCTTTGTTTATTTTTGAGAAATATTTAAAATTGGGGGGGGGAGCACAAAGAAGTGTACAACAAACACCAATGAATCCATAACCAAGACTTCTGTTACATTTGCTTGAAGTCTTTTTTAATATGTAAAGAGTAAACTGTATACAGAAAGTTGAAATCAGACATCATTCCTTCTCAGGCCAATTTCCCACCATGGCATCCCAAAGACAGCCTCCATCATGATTTCAATGTGATTCTCTACCCACCAAGGTCAGTGCTGGTTTGTCTTGACTTGTGTGGCCGGGAACCCAAATCTCAGAAGATGGAGATGATAACTGCTCCAGTTAAGAGTCACCCACAGCTGCTCACTGCATCTTTCACCTCATACCCTGATCTGGTCACTCTAGGCTCTGTGTGTATCAAGAACAGACACAGACTACATGACAAGCCCCAGCCTCCTGTTCCCTAGTTCCCATTTGGCCTCCTCAAGGTGAAAGGTGAAAGCTTTCCCCAACAAGAGACACTTAATGTCAGTCTTGTTGGATTTAAGAGACACAACCCTGCAAGAGAATCCAGGAGGAGAGTTTCAAGAGTTCTTGACCTCCATCTCATGAATTGCAAATATAATGCCTCCTCTGGCTAGGGAGGTGATTTTAATGATCTAAGTATGCATGCCTGCATGGTAGGTCACTTCAGTCTTGACTGATTCTTTGTGAACCTATGGTCAGTAGCCCACCAGGCTCCACAGTCCATGGGATTCTCCAGGCAAGAGTAGTGGAATGGGTTGCCATGCCCTCCTCCAGGGGATTTTCCTAACCCAGGGATTGAACCTGTGTCTCTTGTGTCTCCTGCATTGGCAGGTGGGTTGTTTTGTTTTTGTTTTTTTTTTACCACTAGTGTGACCTTGGAAGCCCCATCTAAGTGTGAGCCGTGTGTACATGCTCAGCTGGCTTTAGTTGCGTTGACTCTTTGCAACTTTATGGATTATAGCCTTCCAGGCTCCTCAGTCCATGAGATTCTCCAGGCAAGAGTACTGGAGTGGGTTGCCATGCCCTCCTCCAGGGGATCTTCCCAACCCAAGGAAAAAGCCTGGATCTCCTGCATTACAGGCAGATTCTTTACCACTGAACTACCAGGGAAGCCTCCTAAGTATAGTTATAGCAAGTCATAGAGGATCAGTGAAACTTCAGTTAATTTTTGAATCAGATTTTCAGGCTTTTCAAGGAAAGCCATAAATCTGAATAACTACGTGAAATCACTCTAGTTTTTAAATGTTCTCCCCTTTTTTTTAAGTTTTACATCTTCAGAAAAGCTTAAGCAATGCTACAACAAACAACTGTATTCCCTTCAGCTAGACGCACCCAGTTAACTTTTTGCCATGTTTTATGAATATGTATGCTACCTAAGTCATAGAGGATCAGTGAAACTTCAGTTAATTTTTGAATCAGATTTTCAGGCTTTTCAAGGAAAGCCATAAATCTGAATAACTACGTGAAATCACTCTAGTTTTTAAATGTTCTCCCCTTTTTTTTAAGTTTTACATCTTCAGAAAAGCTTAAGCAATGCTACAACAAACAACTGTATTCCCTTCAGCTAGACGCACCCAGTTAACTTTTTGCCATGTTTTATGAATATGTATGCTACCTCCCACGTAGCTCAGTTGATAAAGCATCTGCCAGCAGTGTGGGAGACTTGGGTTCAATTCTTGGGTCAGGAAGTTCCCCTGGAGAAGGAAATGGCAACCCACTCCAGTATTCTTGCCTGGAGAATTCCATGGACAGAGGAGCCTGGCAAGCTACAGTTCATGAAATCACAAGACTCAGACATGACTTAGCACTATCTTTCTTTCTTTCTATGTATATGTATAAATGATTTCCTGAACCAACGAAAGTAAGTTATGCAAATCATGACAATTCATCTCCAGAAATTTAACCATAGATCTCCTAAGAATAAGTACCTTCTCCATTTTTAACTATAATGCCATTATCACACCTAAGAAAAGTAGTGATTTCTTTATCATTTAACTGCCCATATGAAAATTTCTCCAGTTACCCCTGCATTATTTTATACATGTTTTTGTTCAAATCAGAATCCAATCAAGATTTACATATTGCATTTCATTGTTATGTCTCTTTGGTATTTTTAATCTAGAAGAGTTCTCCTACCCTCTTTTTTTTAATTTTTATTGGCGGATAGTTGCTTTACATGGAGAAGGCAATGGCACCCTACTCTGGTACTCTTGCCTGGAAAATCCCATGGACGGAGGAGCCCAGTAGGCTGCAGTCCAGGGGGTCGCGAAGAGTCAGACATGACTGAGCGACTTCCCTTTCACTTTTCACTTTCATGCATTGGAGAAGGAAATGGTAACCCACTCCAGTGTTCTTGCCTGGAGAATCCCAGGGACGGGGAAGCCTGGTGGCTGCCGTCTATGGGGTCGCACAGAGTCGGATACGACTGAAGTGACTTAGCAGCAGTTGCTTTACAATGTTTTGTTATTTTCTGAACACTCTTGGATGTAAATTGCAGCAATATCTTTTTGACTCACCTCCTAGAGTAATGAAAATAAAAACAAAAATAAACAAATGGGACCTAATTAAACCTAAAAGCTTTTACACAGCAAAGGAAACTGTAAACAAGATAAGACAACCCTCTGAATAAGAGAAAATATATGCAAATGATAAGGGATTAATTTCCAAAATAAACAAACAGCTCATGCAGCTTAATATCAGGAGTTTCCCAGGGACTCAGCAGTAAAGACTGCCTGTAATGTGGGATACCAGGGTTGAATCCCTGAGTCAGAAAGATCCCCTGGAGGAGGCCAAACCCATTCCAGTACTCTTGCCTAGAAAACCCCATGAATTGAGGAGCCTGGCAGGCTACAGTCCATAGAGTCATAGGATGCAACTGAAGCAACTTAGCATGCACACATTCACAATTCAATATCAAAAATACAAACAACCCAATAAATAGGTACTTCTCCAAAGAAGACATACAGAAGACTAAGAGGCACATGAAAAGATCCTCTTGTGTTTTTTAAACTATTTTTAATTGTTAGTAATAAATATGATTTATATAAATTTGTGTGTGGGGTGGGGGGGGAGGCAGGGTACATCTCTGTACCCAGGTATAGTCTGTCAAAGGTCCCACTTCCAAAAGCAATCAATATGGTCTGTCTTGGCCCATATTATGGGCCTCCCTGGTGGCTCAGTGGTTAAGCATCTGCATGTAATGCACGAGACCCAGATTTGATCCCTGGGTTGGGAAGATCCCTTGGAGAACGGAATCGCAACCCACTCCAGCATTCTTGCCTGGGAAATCCCATGGACAGAGGAGCCTGGCAGGCCACAGTCCATGGGTTGCCAAGAGTCAGACACGTCTGAGCAACTAACACTGGCCCATTTTAGTGCATTTGATTATCAGGGATGGAAAGACAAAAGAAGAAAATAGAATTCCTTTTCTCACTGCTATTAATGAAAAGTCTTAGCACCTCCTCGTGCTAAACTCTGAGGAGGAAGTGGATGAAAAACACTTGGAAGAAGAATCTAGTTGCATATGCCCGTGGCTGGGCTCTACCCCAAACCTACTCAGTCTGGAATTGCACTTATTTTAAAAACACCTCCAGCTGTTAGTCTGAATATTAAAGTGTGAGGACTACTATTCTAAAGACCCACAGATAAATTAAGAATTGGGCCCTAGCCCTGGCAAATTCTAGTGAAACCAAACCATAAAATGTTATCACTGACACAATAAATCCTCTTGAAGCCCAGAGGGAAGATCAGAGAAGGCTTCATGGGGGGACATGGATTCTGAGTGGAGTCCAATGATGGTGTGGGTTAACCAATGAAGGAAGGGGAAACCTATGGAAATGAGAGAAGCAGATGTTCTGCCATGTGACGTCCTGAAAATTGTTCTGCCATGTGACGTCCTGAAAATTTGGCAGAGGATGAAGGAGAGTCTCATCTCATTCGTGGTGAAGGGTTTCCTTTTTATTTTTTTTCTGAAGGATTGGAGAGCCACTGAGGGGCCTTAAGCAACCATGACCCAGTGGAGCAAAGGAAGAGCGTGCTCGACAGGCTGAGAAGAGAGGGCTGGAGGCAGAGCAATTCCATAAGAGGCCACTGAGGCTACAGAGGCAGGAAATGAGGGAGGCGATGCACTGGGGCAGGAGCCGAAGTGCTCAGGATAGCGAAGCACCAGGATGTTCGGGGAGATGTGGACCTGGGAGTCAGAGAAAGGGGGCTAAAGCTGCTTCCGGGCTCTCAATTCAATCTCCTGTGAATCGGTGACTGTGGTGCCTGTTGGACATTTAGATGATAACCTTCCTTAGGTGGTTACCTGGTCAGGAGAGCCATGGCGAGAGCCTCAGACCCAGGAAAGGCAATGCGGTGAGCTCAGAATGGGGTGAGGAGATGGCTATGGATCAGATGGAGGGCGTGGCTGGATTTGCCTGTTAAAGAAAGCAAGCGGTTAACCCATTTGAATGGGTGGAACCAACCACAGGGGACGCGGGTTTTGTGGCTGCTCTGGGTCCTTTGCCAACATCCTCTCTCCAGTGGTCTCTCTCCTCTTCTCCAGTGGTCTCCTAAGCAGAGGACCCTTCAAAGGAGGGTTCAAGACAGTTTGTTGAAGAGGAAGAGAAATTATATATATACTATACTTTTTTTTTTAATCTCATCTTTTTTATTTTTATTTATATTTCATATTGGATAAAGTGTATTCCCAAAGTAATATAGATGGATGGGTGGATACATAGATAGACAGACAGATATCACTAATAAATACCCAGATACTAGGAGCACACGCTCAAATATATATTTTTTGCTACCTACAACAGTGAAAAGTCTTGAATGACCACTTTTCTGCATGACAAAGCTCAGGAAAGGACTCAAGAAGGAGATGAGGGAACACGGGCGAAGGTCTTGTAGGCCCATTGCTCAGAGATCACTGGCCTCTTTCAAACGGTTCTGCTCACTGATAGAGTCCCGAGTGACAGAAAACTTGGAAGGTGTTCAAGTCCCCTGCCTTTTCCTGTTTTGAACATATGTTTAGAATCTTAAGACACGCAGTGTTGGAAGAATCTTTGAGGTTGATTAACTCATTTTCTGCCTTCCTGATAAGCAAAAAGAAAAAGGCAGGTTTGAGAAGAAATTTGGGGTCTGAGGGAGAAAAGGGGGAAGAAAATAGAGAAAAGCCACCCTTTCTTCACACCTTAACCTGGAACTGGTCTTGAATCTTGCAGGTTATATTGTTTTTCTGGTTCTCTGACTTGTGTGCAGGCGTTTTGGGGGGTGAGGAGGAAGGGTGGGGTTGGGAGTTAGCTGTCAAAGGCAAGAAAAATAAGCAGAACCTGTTTCTTGACTTGCCCGCTATGTGATCCACTCTCATCCTAACTGCCAGTGTGTCTGGAAGGAGAGTGGTTTCTGATGGCAGGCGATGAACTCACTCCAGGAATACCCACCTTTGACTCCCTGTGATCCTACGGCATTGGCTCAGAACTCCTGGTGCCCAGGCATATGCTGTCAGCGGGGCAGCCCCGAGCTCTGGGTTCATTTGCGCTTCGTCTTGTGCTTCTCGGTGTGGAGCAGAGCGAGGCTCGGACTCTCCTGCCAAAGGCACTCATATGCTGAGTGAGCGGAAGTTGCCGTCTGTCTTCACACTACACCCGACCCTCCTGGGAGAGGAAGCCTCAGGACTGCAAAGGCCCAGCTACAGGCCAAATCGTTTTCACTCCCAAACACGTTCTGAGTAAATCTCAAGAGGCTTTAAAAGGCACAGCAGAGTCCACGCAGCCACCAGAGCCAGAACACCTCTCCCTGAGACGCAGCAGGACTGGCCCTCGGCTTTGCGTCACTCACTCCCCTCAGAACTAGACGGTGGAGTTATTTTTTATTAATTTTAATTTATTTTTAATTGGAGGATACTTGCTTTATAATGTTGCATTGGTTTACATTGTGAAAAGTGAAAGTGTCAGTCATTCAGTCATGTCCGATTCTTTGCAATACCATGGATGTACCTCTGTCCGTGGGATTCTCCAGGCAAGAATACTGGAGTGGATTGCCATTTCCTTCTCCCGAGAATCTTCCTGACCCAGGGATCGAACCGGGTCTCCTGCGTTGCAAGCAGATTCTTTACTGTCTGAGCCATTTTTATTAATTCCACACAAAAACATGAATCAGTCGTAACTATATATATATATATATATATATGTGTGTGTGTGTGTGTGTGTACTCTCTCTGTAGCCTCCCACTCTCCTCCCATCCCACCCCTCTAGGTTATCACAGAGCATCAGGCTGGGCTCCCTATATTAAACAGCAGATTCCCGCTGGCTATCTATTTTACACATGATAATGTATACATGTCAGTGCTACTCTCTCAGTTAGTCCTAACCTCTCTTTCCGCTGCTGTGTCCATAAGTCCATTCTCTATGTCTACGTCTCTATTCTTTCCCTACAAATAAGTTCATCAGTATTATTCCTCTAGATGCCAAATATGCATTAATATATGATACATCATTTTTTTAACTGAGGGACAATAAGAGTCATAACTGCTAAAGTGTAACAACAATAATACACACGATATTTTAATTTAGGGGACTTCCCTGGTGGCTCAGTGGTAAAAAATCCACCTGCCAATACATGAAACATGGGCTCCATCCCTGGGTTGAGGAGGTCCCCTGGAGAAGGAAATGATAACCTACTCCAATCTTCTTGCCTGGGAAATCCCATGGACAGAGGAGCCTGGCAGGCTACAGTTCATGGGGTCTCAAAAGAGTCAGACATGACTTAGCAACCAAACAACAACAAACACATTTTATTTTTTATTTTTTAAATATAAATTTATTTATTTTAATTGTAGGTTAATTACTTTACAATGTTGTATTGGTTTTGCCATACATGAACAGGACTCTGCCACAGGTATACACGTGTTCCCCATCCTGAACCCCCCTCCCTCCTCCCTCCCTGTACCATCCCTCTGGGTCGTCTCAGTGCACCAGCCCCAAGCATCCAGTATCATGTATCGAACCTGGACTAGCCAGTCCAGGTTGTATGCAAAAACATTTTAATTTAGGATCAGAACAGCAAGCTTGCTCACAGGCTATATGTATAAACCTGCCAGTGCTATAGGTGGTAATTACCAAATAGAGATAGGGTAAGATTGCTCAGCCTGGGGTAGAGGTGAGGATGGGATGAGATAGGGATAATAGAAGAATGTGCCTGGATTACAAAGACAGAAGTTCTGATATCCTAACTAGGTATTGCTGCTGCTGCTGCTGCTGCTTCTAAGTTGCTTCAGTTGTGTATGACTCTGTGCAACCCCATAGGTGGCAGCCCACCAGGCTCCTCTATCCCTGTTATATATATATATATATATATGTGTGTGTGTGTGTGTGTGTACTCTCTCTGTAGCCTCCCACTCTCCTCCCATCCCACCCCTCTAGGTTATCACAGAGCATCAGGCTGGGCTCCCTATATTAAACAGCAGATTCCCGCTGGCTATCTATTTTACACATGATAATGTATACATGTCAGTGCTACTCTCTCAGTTAGTCCTAACCTCTCTTTCCGCTGCTGTGTCCATAAGTCCATTCTCTATGTCTACGTCTCTATTCTTTCCCTACAAATAAGTTCATCAGTATTATTCCTCTAGATGCCAAATATGCATTAATATATGATACATCATTTTTTTAACTGAGGGACAATAAGAGTCATAACTGCTAAAGTGTAACAACAATAATACACACGATATTTTAATTTAGGGGACTTCCCTGGTGGCTCAGTGGTAAAAAATCCACCTGCCAATACATGAAACATGGGCTCCATCCCTGGGTTGAGGAGGTCCCCTGGAGAAGGAAATGATAACCTACTCCAATCTTCTTGCCTGGGAAATCCCATGGACAGAGGAGCCTGGCAGGCTACAGTTCATGGGGTCTCAAAAGAGTCAGACATGACTTAGCAACCAAACAACAACAAACACATTTTATTTTTTATTTTTTAAATATAAATTTATTTATTTTAATTGTAGGTTAATTACTTTACAATGTTGTATTGGTTTTGCCATACATGAACAGGACTCTGCCACAGGTATACACGTGTTCCCCATCCTGAACCCCCCTCCCTCCTCCCTCCCTGTACCATCCCTCTGGGTCGTCTCAGTGCACCAGCCCCAAGCATCCAGTATCATGTATCGAACCTGGACTAGCCAGTCCAGGTTGTATGCAAAAACATTTTAATTTAGGATCAGAACAGCAAGCTTGCTCACAGGCTATATGTATAAACAGGCCAGTGCTATAGGTGGTAATTACCAAATAGAGATAGGGTAAGATTGCTCAGCCTGGGGTAGAGGTGAGGATGGGATGAGATAGGGATAATAGAAGAATGTGCCTGGATTACAAAGACAGAAGTTCTGATATCCTAACTAGGTATTGCTGCTGCTGCTGCTGCTGCTTCTAAGTTGCTTCAGTTGTGTATGACTCTGTGCAACCCCATAGGTGGCAGCCCACCAGGCTCCTCTATCCCTGGGATTCTCCAGGCAAGAATACTGCAGTGGGTTGCCATTTCCTTCTCTGAAATAGGTACTGCTACTAGAAATAATGAGTTGAGAAAACTGAATGCCTCCATTCTCATCACATTACCTCCCAACTCACTAATTTTCCTCCTGTAGTATTTTATTTCCTTGTGTTGCACAACAAAATTGCCCAGGATGAGGAAGAAAAAGCCTGGTATTCAAGTGCACAAAGAATGAGCTATTCATTGAATCCTTCATCATTTGCTTAGAATTGTTCTTGCTGGGGGAGAAGCAGAGCGCTAAGCATTTATTATAACATCCAGAAGCACTGAGGTGTTAGCTATGATTCTGTAGCAGATATAATATAAGATCAAACATATGATTTAAGAAAATTTTAAATGATTATAATTTATGGAAAGCTTTAGGGGGTAGGTACAAAAATAAAGAAAAATGGATAGTCAAATACAAACCCCATGTTACATTACTGATTTCTTTTTTTTAGTTTAGTTTTATTTATTTATTTATTTATTTATTTTTAATAGAAGGATAATTGCTTTACAGTATTGTGCTGGTTTATGCCAAACATCAACATGTCGTTATTAGTTTCTTAAAAAAAAAAAGATAATTGTACAATGAATTCTTTCCAGCTCTACCTTCTGTTAATGCCATCTCAAGAAGGACTATATGTGAAGAAAAATAGGCCCCTCTTATCTTATATCCTTTCCTCTAAATAAAGAGGAAAAATACTACCACTATATGATGTCTTGAAAGCCTTATATTAATTTTCTGGCTCAGAAAATTAGTTACATATACCAAGAGCATAGGTAAAAGAGGTTTACACTAAAAACAGTGGTTTTTGCTTTTGCACTTATTGATTACAACCTACATAAGATAGAGGGGGAAAGGGAGATACAAATAACATTTTTATCATTATTATATTATTGTTGGCAAATAATAATATATTCTTGCACATGTTTTCCTTTATAAGGACTTTATAAAATAAGGGGGAAATTGAGTATTTTTTATTACATAATGATAAGATCATCTCAAGTAAGATAGATTTGAGTAAGTATCTATATTTCCTTGATTTCAGGAACAAATCATCATGTTACTAAACTGACTTCATGGCTTTTTATTATTAAATCTTCAAACCTATTCAGACGCTATCAGCAAGCACAGTTATCCTCCAAATCCAATCAAACATTCAATTTTTAAAATATAATCTTTCTAAGTGTGTATATTTCTTCTCATTTGGAAAGCTAAATTTATGTCTACCCCTCAGAGGCAGACACTGCTGCACATCTTTTCCTGAGATAAATGCATTAAAAAAGCATCCTCCCCAAAAAGCCATCCTTGGCCTCTAATAAATTAATTCATTTCACAATATTTATAAAGTGCCTTCTGTGTGACAGACACGTATATACCAGAAGCTTGGATTCAAAAACAAAGAAGCCACAGTCCACCCTCAAAGAGCTCAAGGTCTAGAGGGAGAAACAGATTCCAGCAACTAAAAGCTCTGAAGACAGAGGAAAGCCGGCCGCCTTCGCTGGTCTTTAGGGACTGCGGTTGACGTGATCAATCTACGCTGGGTTTGGAGCTCCAGCAGGAATGAACCAGGTGAAAGAAAAGAGAGGAAGGATTTTCCAGGAAGACAGGGCACTTTCTGGGTCATGGCAGACTTTGTTTTGTTTTGCGTATCAGGAAGAAGTTGTTGGGGAGAGGAAATATAAGACTGACTTTTAAAAGTTAACGTTTTGGGAGACTTCCCGGGTGGTCCAGCGGCTAAGACTCTGTGCTTCCAATGCAGGGGACTTAGGTTTGATCCCTGGTCAGGGAAGATGGCATGATCCCACATGCCATGCAGTGCAGCTCAAAATAAACTAATTAATTTAAAGTTCACATTTTTCTCCTCTCTCTTTCTCTCCTTCATAACCACCTGTAAAATCCAGGGATAGTCAAGGTGCTCCCTAGTGCCAGGGTCCAGCCTCCTTCCACCTCTGGCTCTGCCATTGCTAGGGCATTAATAAGCCCTAGTTATCAATGAACCTGAGCTGCTTAGGCCTGCACAGCCTTCTAGGAGAGGAAAGCATCACAGGCCCAGCTTAAGAGCGCTAGGCAGAAGCTCTACAGATCTCTTCCATCTTGACCCCCCCTTGGCCCGAACCCAGTCACATGACCACAGCTAGTGTCCAGAGGGGCTGGAAAATATCCTATTTGGTGTAGTTGATGCCTGGCTGCAAGGCAAGAATTCTCTTCCTATAGAACAGATGTTGGCAAACTTTTTCTGCAAAGGGCCAAATAGTAAATATTTTAGGCCACATACAGTCTTTGTCAGGGCTTCCCTGATGACTCAGATGGTAAAAAATCTGCCTGCAAAGCAGGAGACTGGTGTTCCATTCCTAGGTGGGCGAGATCCCCTGGAGAAGGAAATGGCAACCCACTCCTGTATTCTTGCCTGGAGAATCCCATGGACAGAGGAGCCTGGTGGACTACAGTCCACAGGGCTGCAAAAAGTCAGACACGACTGAGCAACTTATCACTCACTCACTCACAGTCTTTGTCATGGATTGTTGTTCTTCTTTTTTGTTTTCCTTACAACTCTTTAAAAATGTGAAACCCATTCTAGTTTGAGGCTCTGTAAAACAGGTCATAAGTCAGATTGGGCACACAAAGTGTATCAAGTCTATGGAAGAAAAGACAATTATTTAAGCAGTAAAGTGCCCATTCCCAGCATGAACTCTACAATATTATAAACCGCTTGGAGGAAGAGATTTGCCTCATTCACCTTTAGAGGCTAGCACAGTGCTTGGTCAACAGAGTAGATGCTTAATGTGGATGAGTGATGAATAAATAAATAAATGGAAGATAGGGGAGATTAATAGCTACCATTTCTTATAATCCCATTCTGTGCCAATGATAGTCTCTTATCACAGACTGTCATTTTAAGACCCCATTTTCTCCAGAGCTTGACAAAAACTCTAGCCGAGAGCAGACGAGTTAATCTGCTGGGTTTTCTACCTGCTTCACCCCCTTAGCTTCCTGGAGTCAAGCAGCCCACTTCACCTCCCAACCACAGATGCAATTGGGTCCCAAATATTAGGGAGAGGACCTCCCTAATCACAGCTCCCCGTCCTTGACTTCCACTGCAGGCAGACAATTCCAGGAGTGCAAGGAGGTTACGGAACCAAAGGCCTTCCAGGTTCCTCCCTTTGACAGCCATGGGGGCAGCAGGAGAGCCTTGACTTGGTTTCACTCTTTTAAATATCACATGCTTGGCGGGAATGTCAGCAGAAGCCTTCAGGCTGAGTAGACACTTCTTAGTTCCCCTCTTCCTCCTCCTTCTTACTCAATATCCTGAGGGCATAAGAGGACTTTTCTTGTCTAAATCAGCCTGGTGGGGTGGGGTGGGGGGAAGCGTGGATCACTCAACCGTTCCCCTGGACGTCTTGCCAGGGCTCAGAAAGAGCCACAGGGCTTGGACTCTCCTTCCTGAGCAGACACAACACCCAAAGTGAGGAGTGGTCCAGTCCCTGGCCCCTGGAAGACCTCCTCAATGAGACCACCCTCCCGCTTCATTCTGCAGGAGTCAGGTAACAGCTCTGCCCAGGTTTCCTCTTTCAAATCAACATGGGATTTTTTTTTTTTCCCCAGCAGGAAAATTACCGCCTCCAAATTCTGGCAGCACAGATTGTGCTGGCTGGAATCACTGACAGAAAGGCATGTTTTGTTGGCAAACAGCAGAAGAGGTGGCCATCAGACACCACAGCTCAGCTTCATTGTAGCCAGAGGGTGATAAGCAGATAAAAATGTGTCTGTCATTTGCTCTAGACGGGGCTTCTCACACATGGCTCTTCCAGCGTCTGCTGTTGCTAGCATTAAATAAAGTCTTGCAACAAAACTGGAACCACAGTCCTAATTGAGCACAGAGGATTGATGTGAGTCTTGGCTCCTGACAAGCCTGGTCTTACACTTTTGGTGAAGAGCAAATTTCATTTTTTTCCCCAAAGCTTAAGAGCTGACAGGAAGTGGGGATTCATGTGTAATTCCTACACAGTCTAGGGAAAGGGGGCTATGCTACCATCAACCCTGCCTTCTCAAAAGGAATTCTGGCAAAATGGGACCAATGACAAGGGCTACAAGTCATGTGAGGAAATCCAAAATTTAGTTGGTGCCTTCGGCCTACTTGTATGAATTACGGCTCTCATGAAAATATCACAGTGCTTTTTCCCCACCCCCGTTAACTAAACTTACAGTGAGGTAATTAAAATGGACCTCTTACTCTGCCTCCTACCAACTGGATGACTCTGGGCCAGTCACCTAACCTCTCTGTGCCTCAGTTTCCTCCCCTAAAACAATGAGAATATAATAGTACTTACCTCCTAGGTTTGTTGTGAATATAAAATTATGCATACTTATTAGGTATTTAAATTAATAGTAATAAATATTATTAAAGATCACTAATATGTGCTGCTTTTAATATTTTGACATTAGAGATTACTCTGTGTAGAAAAATAGATGGGTTTATGAACATAAGGCAAAATCATGCCTTTGCTTTTATGTACAGGATGAGAAACTGTTGGGAAGGATTTTAGGTTGATAGAAACATATATATACCAGGCAGGACACAAACTTTAGATATTCTGATGCTCCTAGAAATTAATGATAAATGAGGGGCAGGAGGACTAGATGGTTCCTTTCAATAAAACTATATCTTTGAAAAGATTCCATTAAAGATGATCATGAATATCAATGGAATTTTAGTGTAAATTCATGGGACACACTGAAGAAGCTAGGCTTCTGTTTCAAACAGAAATGTCTGGGAAGGTCTCCATTTATCTTGGAAAATTATTTTAAAAGTTCAAATCCATGCTTTCTGCTTGTTATTTCCATCCATTTAACGACCAGCTCACTTCAAAGGCTTCCCAGCTCCTGTAGGAATCCAGAGGCCCCTGCTCTAGACTCGGTGTTTAGTAAAGCTTGTTTGCGGGTAAATTCTAAAAGCTCCGGCATTCTAAAAGCAGCCTCATTGAGTAGTCACACCGCCACCTAGTGGCGCAAAGGCTAAATACGTGCAGGCGATTGCCTTGAAGCTTGTTCTCGCCTTGTTGCTGCTGCTGCTGCTGCTGCTGCTGCTTAGTCACGTCTTATTCTGTGCGACCCGTATTTGCCTCATTCACCTTTAGAGGCTAGCACAGTGCTTGGTCAACAGAGTAGATGCTTAATGTGGATGAGTGATGAATAAATAAATAAATGGAAGATAGGGGAGATTAATAGCTACCATTTCTTATAATCCCATTCTGTGCCAATGATAGTCTCTTATCACAGACTGTCATTTTAAGACCCCATTTTCTCCAGAGCTTGACAAAAACTCTAGCCGAGAGCAGACGAGTTAATCTGCTGGGTTTTCTACCTGCTTCACCCCCTTAGCTTCCTGGAGTCAAGCAGCCCACTTCACCTCCCAACCACAGATGCAATTGGGTCCCAAATATTAGGGAGAGGACCTCCCTAATCACAGCTCCCCGTCCTTGACTTCCACTGCAGGCAGACAATTCCAGGAGTGCAAGGAGGTTACGGAACCAAAGGCCTTCCAGGTTCCTCCCTTTGACAGCCATGGGGGCAGCAGGAGAGCCTTGACTTGGTTTCACTCTTTTAAATATCACATGCTTGGCGGGAATGTCAGCAGAAGCCTTCAGGCTGAGTAGACACTTCTTAGTTCCCCTCTTCCTCCTCCTTCTTACTCAATATCCTGAGGGCATAAGAGGACTTTTCTTGTCTAAATCAGCCTGGTGGGGTGGGGTGGGGGGAAGCGTGGATCACTCAACCGTTCCCCTGGACGTCTTGCCAGGGCTCAGAAAGAGCCACAGGGCTTGGACTCTCCTTCCTGAGCAGACACAACACCCAAAGTGAGGAGTGGTCCAGTCCCTGGCCCCTGGAAGACCTCCTCAATGAGACCACCCTCCCGCTTCATTCTGCAGGAGTCAGGTAACAGCTCTGCCCAGGTTTCCTCTTTCAAATCAACATGGGATTTTTTTTTTTTCCCCAGCAGGAAAATTACCGCCTCCAAATTCTGGCAGCACAGATTGTGCTGGCTGGAATCACTGACAGAAAGGCATGTTTTGTTGGCAAACAGCAGAAGAGGTGGCCATCAGACACCACAGCTCAGCTTCATTGTAGCCAGAGGGTGATAAGCAGATAAAAATGTGTCTGTCATTTGCTCTAGACGGGGCTTCTCACACATGGCTCTTCCAGCGTCTGCTGTTGCTAGCATTAAATAAAGTCTTGCAACAAAACTGGAACCACAGTCCTAATTGAGCACAGAGGATTGATGTGAGTCTTGGCTCCTGACAAGCCTGGTCTTACACTTTTGGTGAAGAGCAAATTTCATTTTTTTCCCCAAAGCTTAAGAGCTGACAGGAAGTGGGGATTCATGTGTAATTCCTACACAGTCTAGGGAAAGGGGGCTATGCTACCATCAACCCTGCCTTCTCAAAAGGAATTCTGGCAAAATGGGACCAATGACAAGGGCTACAAGTCATGTGAGGAAATCCAAAATTTAGTTGGTGCCTTCGGCCTACTTGTATGAATTACGGTCTCTCATGAAAATATCACAGTGCTTTTTCCCCACCCCCTTTAACTAAACTTACAGTGAGGTAATTAAAATGGACCTCTTACTCTGCCTCCTACCAACTGGATGACTCTGGGCCAGTCACCTAACCTCTCTGTGCCTCAGTTTCCTCCCCTAAAACAATGAGAATATAATAGTACTTACCTCCTAGGTTTGTTGTGAATATAAAATTATGCATACTTATTAGGTATTTAAATTAATAGTAATAAATATTATTAAAGATCACTAATATGTGCTGCTTTTAATATTTTGACATTAGAGATTACTCTGTGTAGAAAAATAGATGGGTTTATGAACATAAGGCAAAATCATGCCTTTGCTTTTATGTACAGGATGAGAAACTGTTGGGAAGGATTTTAGGTTGATAGAAACATATATATACCAGGCAGGACACAAACTTTAGATATTCTGATGCTCCTAGAAATTAATGATAAATGAGGGGCAGGAGGACTAGATGGTTCCTTTCAATAAAACTATATCTTTGAAAAGATTCCATTAAAGATGATCATGAATATCAATGGAATTTTAGTGTAAATTCATGGGACACACTGAAGAAGCTAGGCTTCTGTTTCAAACAGAAATGTCTGGGAAGGTCTCCATTTATCTTGGAAAATTATTTTAAAAGTTCAAATCCATGCTTTCTGCTTGTTATTTCCATCCATTTAACGACCAGCTCACTTCAAAGGCTTCCCAGCTCCTGTAGGAATCCAGAGGCCCCTGCTCTAGACTCGGTGTTTAGTAAAGCTTGTTTGCGGGTAAATTCTAAAAGCTCCGGCATTCTAAAAGCAGCCTCATTGAGTAGTCACACCGCCACCTAGTGGCGCAAAGGCTAAATACGTGCAGGCGATTGCCTTGAAGCTTGTTCTCGCCTTGTTGCTGCTGCTGCTGCTGCTGCTGCTGCTTAGTCACGTCTTATTCTGTGCGACCCGATGGACTGTAGCCCGCCAGGCTCCTCTGTCTATGGGGATTCTCCAGGCAAGAATACTGGAGTGGGTTGCCATGCCCTCCTGCAGGGGCAGGACCCAGGTATCGAACCCAGGTCTCCCTCATGGCAAGCGGATTCTTGACGCTGACCCACCAGGGAAGCCCTCTAGCCTTACTGTCCCTTAAAAATCATGTTTTCTTCCTACTATTGGAATCCCATGTTAAGGAGAGAAGTGGGGTGGGGTGAGGGAGAAAAAGAGGAGAGAAAATCAGGGGAAGTAAACAAGATCTTTCATTGATCTGAGGCGTTAGTAGCGGCTGCTTCTGGGTGAAAATGTGGAAGACTGTGATTCACTGGCAAAGTTAAAACTGTGGTCCCAGGGGTTTAGGTTAAGACCATGGTTCCAGAATCAAGAAATGAGTTTGAAGGGGGCCTCTGCCATTCACCGGCTATGGACCTTGAGTGAATTACTTAACTGCCCCATGTCTTGGTTTCTTTGTCTGTAAAATGAGAATAACAATAACTTCTTTGTGGTTTATTATGAGCTCCTAGCAAAGAAGACAATCCATAGCATTATCTATTGTCATGACTGTTTTTAAGAGGAAGATGCTGCAGAAACTGCTATCTCAAAGGTCAGGCGGTGCAGGACAGTGGGCCCAATGGTTGAGCAAATGGGACAACCAGATTTTGGTTCTGCCAAAAAGTAGCTGTGTGACCTCCGGTGGATCACATATCCTGTTTCCTTTCCTGCAAAATGAAGAACTTAAATTCATTGATCATTAAGGTTATTTTCTCTTTCTAAAATGCTGTAAATCTAAGGCAAGTCTCCCATTAAAACTGGCCCACCTTTAAGGTTCATTTTGATCTTTCTTTTTACCAAAGCCCAGAGTCAAGCATGTCCCAGGTATTTATTTCTACAGCTGCTGGCGGATGAGAAATAGCCAGCAACTATAGCTACAATTACAGATACAGTTTTCACTGTATCAGTCACAAGGACTAGACCAAGTATATATTTGGTCAGGATGAGAACCCAATGGAAAGTCCTAGAAACTGAAGAATATTCCCCTGTCAGAAGCTGGTCTAGGATTTCTCATACATTTGAAGAGTTCAGAACGTGTTTTATTTTGTTTTTTATCTCTGCTAACTAGCCTCCTTAACATGACAGGAAACCAACAAAACTTTTGAGCTGTACAGGTTCAACATATAGTTTATTAGGAGTGTTGCTAAGTCTGTGGCACCCATGTTGGTTAAACTAGTACCTGATCTTGCTTCCAAGAGCCTGTAAATGCCACTAAAACTCACCTGCTGCATATATGTATTAATAATTCTTTATTCTGTTGTTTCAAGCCAGGGACCATTCCACTAGAGACACCTTGCTCTGAGATGATAACTATGGTGGCCCAGAAAAAATAATTATGAAACAATGCTTCCTGCCCTTCATCTTAAACAGCACCCAGGCAGGTGCTCAGACATTTAGAGTAATCAGAACAAAGGCATCCTGGATCTTTGTGAGGGTGGGTGTATTAATTCCTTGTGGATCCTATAACAAATCACAGACTAGGTGACGACGGAGGCTGAAGTTTTAAAATCAGGGTGTCCACAAGGCTACATTGTCCCCAAAGGCTCTAGAGGAAAATCCAGTTTTTGCCTTTTCCAACTTCTGGCAACTTCTGGGGCTTCCCTAGTGGCTCAGATGATAAAGAATCTGCCCACAATACAGAAGACCAGAATTCGATCCCTGGGTCAAGGAGATCCCCTGGAGAAGAGAATGGCTACCCACTCCAGTATTCTTGCCTGCTGCTGCTAAGTCGCTTCAGTCGTGTCCGACTCTGTGTGACCCCATAGATGGCAGCCCACCAGGCTCCCCCGTCCCTGGGATTCTCCAGGCAAGAACACTGGAGTGGGTTGCCATTTCCTTCTCCAGTGTATGAAAGTGAAAAGTGAAAGTGAGGTTGCTCAGTCGTGTCCAACTCTTCTCGACCCCATGGATTATAGCCTACCGGGCTCTTCCGTCCATGGAATTTTCCAGGGAAGAGTACTGGAGTGGGATGCCACTGCCTTCTCTGATTCTTGCCTAGAGAATTCCATGTACAGAGGAGCCTGGCAGGCTACAGTTTGTGGCGTGGCAAAGTGTCAGACACGACTGAGCGGCACACACTCACACACACACAACTTCTGGCAGCCTCCAGCATTCTTTGGCCTGTGGCTGCATCACTCCAAGCCTGCCTCCTCCGTCACCTGGCATCCTCATCCTCTCTGGTCTTTTCCTCCTCTGTATCTTATCTTACAGGGACACTAGTCCTTGGATTTAGTGCCACCTGGTAAATCAGGGTGATCTCCTCATCTGATCCTAATTATACAAAACTCTTTGTTTCAAATAAGTCATGTGCACAGGTTCTGAGACATATATTTTGAGGTTGCTACCATTGAAACGACTCAGTTGAGTAGAGAAGACAGGGCAGAAATTTAAAAAAACAAGCAGTCAGCCTCTGCACCTCAGTTCCGTTCACCCATGCTGAATCAGTGAAAAAAGGGAAAGTCATCAGTCATGTCTGACTCTTTGCAAGCCCATGGACTCTAGCCCACCAGGCTCTTCTGTCCCTGGAATTCTCCAGACAAGAACACTGGAGTGGGTTGCCATTCCCTTCTTCAGGGAATCTTCCTGACCTTGAAAGGATCAAACCCGGGTTTCCTGCATTGTAGGCAGTTACTTTACCGTCTGGGCTACCAGGGAAGCCCATGCTGAATCACAGTAGCCCCCAAAGACATTCCAACCCTTGCCACTGAATTTCGGCAACTCAATAAACATATGAGGATAAGAGCAAGAGAGATCCAAGGTCCCAATGGTTTTGAATCATTTTTGTACCCAAATACACCAGGTGATGTCACACCTTCCCATTTGTACTGGCTGGGCTGCTCATTCTCCATAAACAAATCTTTGAAGAAACAAAACAGGATGCATTGGGAAATTTAGCATGTGCAGCTTGAAAAAATTCCCAGGGTGATTCCACCACACCCTGTGCCTCTTTCCTTATCTTAACCTCAAAGTAGACCATTCAAAATATCTGTATTTACTTCATCAGTCAAAAAATAACTTTAGTCAGTGACAAGTGCGCTTATACTTCTCAAGTCGTTTTTGTTTTTATTCATATTAGAAATTTGACACTGGTCCACTGTTATGTGTTAGTCACACTTACATGTGTCATTTAAAATATTCTAGAAGTTAAAAAAAAACTGAGTCGAAATTTCATCTGAGCAGTAAGATGTTTACGTATAAGCTTGATATTACTGAAATACCACTTTTCCTCCCTTGCAAGACATTTTCTTTTTTTTAATTGACGTATTAAATCAGGGTGATCTCCTCATCTGATCCTAATTATACAAAACTCTTTGTTTCAAATAAGGTCATGTGCACAGGTTCTGAGACATATATTTTGAGGTTGCTACCATTGAAACGACTCAGTTGAGTAGAGAAGACAGGGCAGAAATTTAAAAAAACAAGCAGTCAGCCTCTGCACCTCAGTTCCGTTCACCCATGCTGAATCAGTGAAAAAAGGGAAAGTCATCAGTCATGTCTGACTCTTTGCAAGCCCATGGACTCTAGCCCACCAGGCTCTTCTGTCCCTGGAATTCTCCAGACAAGAACACTGGAGTGGGTTGCCATTCCCTTCTTCAGGGAATCTTCCTGACCTTGAAAGGATCAAACCCGGGTTTCCTGCATTGTAGGCAGTTACTTTACCGTCTGGGCTACCAGGGAAGCCCATGCTGAATCACAGTAGCCCCCAAAGACATTCCAACCCTTGCCACTGAATTTCGGCAACTCAATAAACATATGAGGATAAGAGCAAGAGAGATCCAAGGTCCCAATGGTTTTGAATCATTTTTGTACCCAAATACACCAGGTGATGTCACACCTTCCCATTTGTACTGGCTGGGCTGCTCATTCTCCATAAACAAATCTTTGAAGAAACAAAACAGGATGCATTGGGAAATTTAGCATGTGCAGCTTGAAAAAATTCCCAGGGTGATTCCACCACACCCTGTGCCTCTTTCCTTATCTTAACCTCAAAGTAGACCATTCAAAATATCTGTATTTACTTCATCAGTCAAAAAATAACTTTAGTCAGTGACAAGTGCGCTTATACTTCTCAAGTCGTTTTTGTTTTTATTCATATTAGAAATTTGACACTGGTCCACTGTTATGTGTTAGTCACACTTACATGTGTCATTTAAAATATTCTAGAAGTTAAAAAAAAACTGAGTCGAAATTTCATCTGAGCAGTAAGATGTTTACGTATAAGCTTGATATTACTGAAATACCACTTTTCCTCCCTTGCAAGACATTTTCTTTTTTTTAATTGACGTATACTTGGAGAAGGCAATGGCACTCCACTCCAGTACTCTTGCCTGGAAAATCCCATGGATGGAGGAGCCTAGTGGGCTGCAGTCCATGGGGTCGCTAAGAGTTGAGCATGACTGAGCGACTTCACTTTCACTTTTCACTTTCATGCATTGGAGAAGGAAATGGCAACCCACTCCAGTGTTCTTGCCTGGAGAATCCCAGGGATGAGGGAGCCTGGTGGGCTGCCGTCTACAGGGTCACACAGGGTCAGACACGACTGAAGCGACTTAGCAGCAGCGGTATACTTGATTTACAATACTGTGTCAGTTTTAGGTGTAAAGCAAATTGATTCAGAGAGATATATATGTACATATAAATATATAATTTTTCATTACAGTTTATTATAAGACATTGGATATAGTTCCCTGTGCTCTACAATAAAGCCTTGTTGTTTATGTTTTGTACATAGTAGGGTGTATCTATTAATCCCATTGTTGTTGTTGCTTACTCACAAAGTCAGGTCCAAATATTTTGTTACCCTATGGACTGTAGCCCACCAGGTTCCTCTGTCCATGGGATTTCCCAGGCAAGAATACTGGAGTGGGTTGCCATTTTCTTCTCCAGGGGGTCTTCCTGACCCAGGGATCAAACTCGCCTCTCTTGCTTTAACAGACAGATTCTTTACCACTGAGCCACCAGAAGAGTCTGTACTCTTAATTGATCTCTTTTCCTTCTTTCTCCTTTGGTAACCATGAATTTGTTTTCTATGTTCATGACTTTGTTTCTGTTCTATAAAATAAGTTCATTTTCATTATTTTTTAGATTCCACCTATAGGCATTATCATATGATGTTTGACTGACCTCACTCAGTATAAGAATCTCTAGGTCCATCCATGTTGCTGCAAAAGGCATTATTCTATTCTTTTTTATGGCTAAGCTATATTCCATTGTGTATATATTGGAATATACATATATCGATGTATATAGATATAGCTATATATATATATCACATCTTCTTTATCCATTCATCTGTTCATGGGCACTCAGCTTGCTTCCACATCTTGCCTATTATAAACAGCACTGCAGTGAGTACCAAGGTGCTTGTATCTTTTCAAATTAAGAGTTGTCATCTTTTCCAGATATTTGCCCAGGTGTGGATTTGGAGGATCATATGGTAATTCTATTTTTAGCTTTTTAAGAAACCTCCACACTGTTATTCATATTGGCTGCACCAAATTACATTCCCACCAACAGTATGGGAGGATTCCTTTTTCTCTCCATCCACTCCAGTATTTATTATTTGTAAACTTTTTAATGATGGTCATTTCAACAAGTATGAAGTGGTACCTCATTGTAGTTTTGATTTGTATTCCTCTAATAGTGATCTTGAGTACCTTTTCATGTACCTGTTGGCCATCTGTATATCTTCTTTGGAGAAATGTCTATTTAGGTCTTTGGATTGGGGTTTTTGATTTTGGTTTTTTTTTTTTTTTGAGTTGTATGAACTGTTTGTATATTTTGGAGGGTTTCCCTGTGGCTCAGTGGTAAAGAATCTGCCTGCCAGTGCAGGAGATGCAGATTCCATTCCTGTGTTGGAAAGATCTCCTGGAGAAGGGAATGGCTACTCACTCCAGTATTCTTGCCTGGAGAATTCCATGCACAGAGGAGTCTGGCACACTACAGTCGATGGGGTCACAATGGGCCAGATACAAGTAAGCAACTAACAGTTTTCTTACTTTTCATCTTATATTTAAGTCTTTCTGTGTATGGTGTGAGGGATGGAGTCATTTTGATTTTGCTCTTTCCATCACTGTGACTTAGATAAAAAGAAAATAATATTTCACTGTGTGACAATATAAAAGCAATTTTTTTATATTGGTTCACATCCTTCTTCAACTTCCCTTTGGTAGTAAACTTGAAGCTTCAGTCAGCTGAACAATCAACACTAGCCCCAGAGGACAATGGGTAAACCAGAATGGTGCTCCAGACCCCTAAACCGACAGTTTAGGACTCACATCACTGACTAGAGAACAGCTCTTTGAGGGGAAGGAGATCTAATACAGTCATCTACTTAAACCCCGACTCCTACACCAGACACACTTAGGCCAAACATCAAACAAAGCAGGAAGCATTGTTTGTCTTCTCTTAGCTGTTTCCCCTTTCCAGGTGACCTGTGATGTTGCAAAACCAGTCAGAATATTCTGGCTGGAGACCTACATCCCCTATGTCACATTCTGTCTGCTTATTCATGTCAAGGTATTGATAGAACAGATGTTAACACATCATCTGCAATGAGGAGGGGTTCCTGAACTGAAGGTAAATTACCAGGGTCTGGTGGGAAATTTTTGGATTAGAAAAAGAAACAAAAAGTTCTGTATGCGAGCTGAGATTCTAAACTCCAAATACAAACTACACAAGAAGGAAAGAAAGTCATGATTCTATGATGTAAGGAGAACATGAGACGTAGAAAATCTGGGTTTGGATCTCCGTTCTACCATGTGCTTGAACTCCGTATACCTTTCTGTAACAAGAAGAATTTACCAGGCTTTGGGAGGATCAAATGAGATATTCCATGTGGAATTTTTGTTTTTAAGTGTGATTATTAGTTCTAATAATAGAATTAGTAATGGGTATAAAATACCAAACTCCAGAATGTTTTTTGCCATATATACAAGCAAACAAAGAAAAATATTGAGATCATCTGTACCCTAAATAAGTAATCTTAGTAAAGGACAGATTTTGAACTTGGTAGTGGCAAAGTGCCATATACCAGAACTAACACATTAGCAAGGAATCACTAGGACCCTCTGGAGAAAATAAAGAAATGCATCAAATGAGTGGGTATGTGAAAACCCAGAGCAGCTGAAGTCATGCAGCACCTTGGAAAATTGAGGGTGCCTGAGAAAAGACAGTGGCTGGGTGTTAAGCGCAGGATATATACCATGAAAAGGTTGAAATTGAGAACATCACAGTTTTAATGAGAAAAGGTGCAACCGACAGTAAAGAGTCCATGACAACAAAGATGAGAGAAATTGCTCATTTCATGGCAGAGTCTTGCTGCTGCGACTTCCGGGAGAGGAAAACAAGTAAGGTCAGGACTGTGGAGTGATTATATTATTTAATCCTGATTAAGAAATAGTGAGTGCATTTTCTTCCAAGTTCAAAAGAAATGGAACAGAAATGGGTTGAGAAGAAAGAGGTATGGGGGAAGGATTCCACATATTCTATAAAGTGAGGTTTCAAAAATCATCCATCTCTCTGTTGATGGATGTGATTCTCCCATAATCTTCCATTTCTAATGTCTAGTTTTGTTTTGTTTGTTTGTTTTTTTCCCTCAAATCACACTCTGTCTCCCTCACTCACCAGCAGTAGCTGCTCTCTGTCTTGATGGGCCTGTTGAAATCTTCCTCTTCTAAGTGGTTCTTCTCACACAGAACTTCTCAATGCTGGGAAGGAAGTCTCTAGAAAACCCCACAGATGGCCTCCTCGCCCCACCCCCACCCACTCCATGTAGACCTTACCCTTTTGGTTTCTAACTTCCCGTCAAGGGCAGAAAGGAACTGCCAGGCTTGGTGTCAACGTGTGTTTACGTGTGTTGAGAGGGATGTGGGGGCTGAGAAAAAAAAGAACAGAACATTTCTGTCCTGTTTTTCCTATGCCAAGGAGTATCTTTCTCAGCCATTAAGAATGTTTTATGTCAAATTTCATGTGTTTGGCAAAGTGTGTTCTCTTTTGCTGGTTCATACTCTTTTTTTATATGAAAATAGAATAGCCATTAGAAACAATAGATGAAAATAAGATTTCTTTGGGGTGACACTTGGAGATACAGAAAAATGAAATGATAAGATCCAAATAAGCCCCTAGAAAGAGATCTATAAAAACACTTCAATTATCTGTAAGTTCATTAGACAAAATGTAAATTCCTCAGAGATTACCCTCTGATTTCATATAGTTAATGAAGGCTAAGTGAATTATCTACTTTTGTTTTATTGACTACACCAAAGCCTTTGTTGTATGGATCACAACAAACTGTGAAAAATTTTTTAAGAGATGGGAATACCACCACCTGCCCTGTCTCCTGAGAAATCTGTATGCAGGCCAATAGGCAGGTCAGATGGTCTCGTATTTCCATCTCTTTAAGAATTTTCCACAGTTTGTTGTGATCCACACAACAAAGGCTTTGTTATTAAATAACAGTTAGAACTGGACGTGGAACAACAGACTGGTTCTTAATCAAGACAGGAGTAAGTCAATGCTGTATATTGTCACCCTGCTTATTTAATTTATATGGTGAGTACATCATTTGAAATGCCAGGCTAGATGAAGCACACACTGGAATCAAGATTGCCGGGAGAAATATCAATGACCTCAGATATGCAGATGACACCACACATATGGCAGAAAGTGAAGAACTAAAGAGCTTCTTGATGAAAGTGAAAGAGGAGAGTGAAAAAGTTGGCTTAAAGCTCAGCATTCAGAAAACTAAGTTCATAGCATCTGGTCCCATCACTTCATGGCAAATAGATGGGAAAACAGTGGCAGACTTTATTTTGGGGGGCTCCAAAATTACTGCAGATGGCAACTGCAGCCATGAAATTAAAAGACGCTTGCTCCTTGGAGGAAAAGTTATGAATAACCTAGATATCATATTAAAAAGCAGAGACATTAGTTTGCCAACAAAGGTCCATCTAGTCAAAGCTATGGTTTTTGCAGTAGTCATGTATGGATGTGAGAGTTGGACTATAAAGAAAGCTGAGTGCCAAAGTACTGATGCTTTTGAACTGTGGTGTTAGAGAAGGCTCTTGAGAGTCCCTTGGACTGCAAGGAGATCCAACCAGTCCATCCTAAAGAAAATCAGTCCTGAATATTCATTGGAAGGACTGATGCTGAAGCTGAAACTCCAATACTTTGCCCACCTGATGTGAAAAACTGACTCATTTGAAAAGACCCTGATGCTGGGAAAGGTTGAAGGCAAGAAGAGAAGGGGATGACAGAGGATGAGATAGTTGGATGGCATCACTGACTCAGTGGACATGAGTTTGAGAAACTCCGGGAGTTGGTGATGGACAGGGAAGCCTGGCATGCTGCAGTGCATGGGGTCACAATGCGTTGGATATGACTGAGTGACTAAACTGAAATGAATTATATCCTAAGCAAATGTTGGCTAAATTTGCTGTAAAAACTGTATGAAACAATAACAAAAACCCATGGTTTCAGAACTGTTTATTACCAACATCCTATCAGCATTCCACTAACATCAAGAAGTCAAAAATTTACAGAACAAACTTCAGAAACACTTAAAGAGTCATATTTAATTTCCTCATCCGTTAATGGTTAAGCCATCAGAGGCCATGCCAAAGACAAAATTGTACTTATGCAGGAGCTGTTTAGTCAGATAACCAGGAACATGTTTGAAGGTTCTAATTTGTAAAGTGATGGTGATTTTCAGACCTGATCTTTCAGGACAAAGGGAACACAAATGCCAAACCGATCAATATACCTGGAGAGTTCAAGATGACTCAGCACTTGGGAAAACTTGGCTAAACTTTACCGGTTGCTGAGTAACCTGGCTTCATCAACTTCAGTTCAACCCAGAAGGGAGGACCCAGTGGGAATCAAGAAGAAGCACAGAGCAGCAGGCGCCTGAGATCACAGAAGAGGGAGTGATGATGCCCAGTGGCAGCTACAGAGGTTTACTGCCAAGGTGCTGCTCAGTCTAGCCTCCGGAGGGAAGCCAGGCACACACACAGCTACCAGACACCCAACTCGTGCCAGCTGTTTCCTTCTTACTATGTTATACCCCACAACATGAGGCTGCGGTGGGCCATCTACCGTTCCCTCTCCGCCTTCTCAAGCCGTTGACAAAAATGTAAGGGATTGTCACAGTGGGGCTGCCACCGCTGCTTCCGCTGCCAGCCCCTCCTCCCTGGGCTTCGACCAGCCTGTAGCAGCCCTCTCCTGCCCCAGGAACTCAATTTGTGGTGAGAGGCAAGTTCCCACATCCTGTAAAGAGGGGCTTGATGCTCCCTTCAGCATCAGAGGCTCAGCCAACTGGAATCCATGGCAGCCCATTTGCCATGAAGCAGACAGGGAGGTTTTGAGAATACAGTCATGGCTGGGTGCAACACTCCTTAAGAAGCTAAGAAAATCGTTTCTCCTACTATCATCTGTCTGATCAATCATGGAGAAATTCAAACAAATTCAGCTCATCAGCCAGTATGTTTATGTATATACAATTATGGCTGATTTGTGTTGTTGTGTGGCAGAAACCAACACAACATTAGGTCCTTCCCTGGTGGCTCAGATGGTAAAGAATCTTCTGGCAATGCAGGAGACCTGAATCTGATCCCTGGGTCAGGAAGATTCCCTGGAGTGGGAATGGCTACCTACTCCATATTCTTGTGTGGACAATCTCGTAGACAGAGGAGCCTAGTGGGCTACCGTCCATGGGGTCACACAGAGTTAAACACAACTGAGTGACTTGAAGTTTCACTTTTCAACACAATGTTGTAAAAATATTTTAAATAAAAATAAATTAAAATTAGCAATTATGAAAAGAAATGTGTCAGGAAATACGGGAGTGCTTATTTGGGTGGAGAGTGACAGAGGGGGAACACTTTTGAGGAAAAAAAAACAGGTCCCTGATTTTTCAACTCCTTAAGGAAACAGAGTACACACATTAAATACATAAATTATGATGCATCTAAATATTTAGACAGGGTTAACAGAGATGAAAAGACTTTACTTCAGTTTCAATGTCTATTGTAGAACTTGCTGTCTACCATCTTGAGAAGCTGTGTCATAAGTACTGTGTTTTAGTCAGCTGCCATGAACTCTATCTTGACAATCAAAAACAATGAAAGTCATTTTATTATATAATTTCTAGCAAAAAGGGGTTTTAAGACATTTTATTTTCAGACTAAAATAACTGCACCACCTCCCCCCAAAAAATTCTCTTTTCCAAGTTTACTAGGTATAGCAGATCAAGTCTATTTACAGAGAAAAACAACTTATCTGTGTGTGTATGTGTGAAGTTTGGGAGGGCTTGGCTTGGTCATGAAGAATATATTTTTATTTTCTTTAAGCAACAGAAATCAATGAGGCTAAATACTACTATTGTTCTGTGAAAGTTTGAATTGCAGGAGTCTAATCCAAATTTTCACCAGCCTATTCTTACCTCGGGGGTGGTAAATTTATCTGGCTTAGAGAAGAATGTGCTATCTTTTCAGTCTTTTTGCTGTGCTTCTGGTCAGTCCTGGGCTGAGTGGATCCTGAATTTGAACAACATGGGCCACCACGTCGGCGGAGCTGGGCTCTCCCGTGCAGTGCCCCACCCCTCATCTGCCTCCTTCCCTCTTCACTGGGCAGGAGTAAGGCTGACTTCCTGGAATACTTTCCCATTACATATGCATCTCCTCTCAGCCGCATATTATGCTCTGATGTCCTTCTATATGGGGTTCTGTTCTGGGCAACAGTGACAGTGGTAGAAACTAATTTTGTTCCACAGGTAGAACCAACAATTCAGACCATATTTGAGCAATGATCAATGTTATCTTAACATAGCAATAAAAAAAATCAATGCGTGGTAAAATTGATCAGAGATTAAAGAAAGAACAAAGAGAATCAGAGACACAGAGAAAGATTTGAATAAACTATTGTTATTTGCCACCTTTCCTCATGATTAAAAGCATTATATGCGATCAAGTAAAATCATTTTATTCTCTTATTCCATGGTCTCCATTTAGAAAAGAATAAGAACATCCGTAATAGGGGTTCATTTTCCTCATGAGTTAGTTACAAAAATGACACTACCACATCTTAAGGAAGCAAAATCAAGCTCCAAGTTATTTTATACTTTATTATTTATTGGCTGCACTGGGTCTTGGATGCTCTATGCAGGCTATCTCTAGTTGCGGTGACCAGAGGCTACTCCCCAGTTGCAGTGCACGGGCCTCTCATTGCAGTGGCTTCTCTTGTTGAGAAGCACAGACTTTAGGCACTCGGGCTAGAGTAGCTGCAGCATGCAGGCTCAGTAGTTGTGGTTCAAGGTTTAGTTGCTCTGCGGCATGTGGAATCTTCGCAAACCAGGGATCAAACCTGTGTCCCCTGGCACAGGGGACAGGCGGATTCTTATTCACTGCATCACCAAAGAAATCTTCAAAATTATTTTAAATCCATTAGTTACCCAAGATTTATGGGTGTTTTATTTCATTTGTGTTTTACAAGTGAAACTTTACAAAAATGAGACTTGAAAGACAAGGAACTTTGAAAACAATCTAGTGATAGTGCCTTGTATTATTTAGTTTCTCTACAGTTTTCTGAAGGTTTTAGAGTGTGTTGCATTATGAAAATTAAAAACAGACTTTCTGGTAAGATGTTTCTAATAATCCAGGAGTAAGAGGATTAGCTCAAAGCTTCTCAGTCTCAGCACTGTTGGGACTGATAATTCTTAGTTTCAGGGGTCAGTCCTAGATATTGTAGGATGGTTAACAGCAGCTCTGGCCTCTATTCATGAGTTGCCAAGAGCACTTTCTCAGTCAGCCATTTCAATCAAAGGCGTTTGCAGACATTGCAAAAACTGCCCCAATTTGAGAACCACTGGATTAACCTAATATCCAAGACATACTTAAATCAAGCAAAATCCAGTTACCAATAACAGTGATAGGGTATTACTAATTTTTCCATATGAAAATATGTAGATGAACTAGCTACAAAAGAAAACATTTTCTTGATACGTAATTTCTTGATGTCTGTCCTAAATGCTATCTCAGTCTTCGTTTAAGTATATATACTTGATTCACTGCCTTTACGTAAGTTGCTAAAAGCAAAAAAGATTTTTAGGAATCTGGAATTGTTAACTAGAAGTTGAGAGGATGTAGCTAAAGTATTTTTACATCTTCCCAGGGACTGTGGAAAACATGTTTAGTTTATATCAGTGAAGATGTATAATTCTCAGGAAGGGGGAAATATGAGGTCTAAAGGAAATTCACTGCTATCAAGAGCATTTCTACAATTACATCTATGTAATTATAGTGCAATAGGTAGTAGTTTTGTCTAAACATTGTACAGACATTACTTGAATTAAAATAGTTCAATTTAAAATTGTTGAACATTATAATGATGCATCTAATAGAAACCAAACTTTGATTTTTGATCTTTCTCTAGGCTAGTGATATGTGGTACTGTACTCTCAGGTGATGCTCAGAGCTACCAGTCGGCTGAACAATCAGGAGGGTAAACAAGGTTAAACACCAGTACACTTACAACCACTCTGTACCTATACAGCCATCCTGTTTTTCTTTCAGTATGGTATTCAATAAATTCCATGAGATATTCAACACTTTATTATAAAATAGGTTTTGTGTTGGATGCTTTAGCCCAACTAACGGCTAATGTAAAGGTTCTGAGTACATTTAAGGGAGACTGGGCTAAGCTAAAATGTGCTCTGCTGCTGCTGCTAAGTCACTTCAGTCGTGTCTGACTCTGTGCGACCCCATGGATGGCAGCCCACCAGGATCCCCCATCACTGGGATTCCCCAGGCAAGAACACTGGAGTGAATTGCCATTTCCTTCTCCAATGCATGAAAGTGAAAAGTGAAAGTGAAGTTGCTCAGTGGTGTCTGACCCTCAGAGACCCCGTGGACTGCAGACTTCCAGGCTCCTCTGTCCATGGGATTTTCCAGGCAAGAATACTGGAGTGGGGTGCCATTGCCTTCTCCTAAAATGTGCTCTACATGAGGTGAATTATATGCACTTTCTACTTTAGGTATTTTCAGTTTATGATGGATTTATTGGGATGCAACCCTATCATAGGGGTATCATAGGGCTTCCCAGGTGGCTCAGAGGTAAAGAATCTGCCTGCCAGTGCAAGAGCCACAGGAGACATGGGTTTGACTGCTGGGTCAGGAAGATCCCCTGGAGAAGAAAATGGCAACCCACTCCAGAATATTTGCCTGGGAAATCCTATGGACAGAGGATTCTGGCAGGCTACAGTCCATAAGATTGAAGAAGAGTTGCACAAGATTTAGCAACTAACAGCAGTGATAAACCCCGTCATAAGTGGAAAAGATCTGCACAAATATATTAAGAGATGGAAAAAAATATCAAATTACATCAAATAACTTTGGAAAATAAATTTTGAGTAATTTGAAGTGAAATGTTTGTTTTACTTAAAATATCTTAAACTCTGAGATCTTCTACAGTAGATTCTGAAATAACTTTTCTTAAGGATAAGCAGAAGCCTTATCCTTAAATCATTAAAAGTTTAAAAGTCCTGCAAACTAATGTAAGGTGTTAATAATAGGAGAAATGATGTAAATTATGTGAGAACTCTCTGTATTATCTTCTGAATTCTTCCATAAGTCTAAAATTGTTGTAAAAAATAAAGTAAGGCTTTAAAAAGCTGTGTAAATAATAGGCACTGATATGGATCAATTGTTAAGGGAAAAAAGCAGAATTGATACTGAAAGTATTTAACAACTAGAATCACTTAGGAATCAATCAGAATGGCTACTGATGGTTTATCTTGCTGAGCTGGTGTGTAACACAGGAAAAAAGTAAAGTGCAAAGCAGAGCTTCCCATATGTACAAAACATAGGGACAGAAAAGATGTATGTGTGTTTATTTATATACATTTTTATCAATATAGACATAGTTTAGAAATATACATAAGAAACTGATAACATGGTTGACTAACTCTGGAGAGAAGTTGAATAAGCTCTCCATGCAATTTATTGTTTAAAGCAGGTCAATTCTGAGAATAAAAGGGAGCGTTATTAATCATTATTCCAGAACAATAAGCATAAACTTGTGTTGTACTGTTAAGTTAGGTATATGACCCTCCTAGACCTGGGGCAGGAGGGTTTAGAGAGTCAGGTTTTAGAGCAGGATTACTTTTCCCTTTATCATAAAATACATTGTTCTTATCCTCTTTTTAACTTTCTCAAAGTAAAAAGAGCCCTAGAAAATGGAATGAATATTCAGTCTACAATGAAATCAATATGGGAGAATGTAAAAAAAAAATTTAACTATTTTTGCATTATTAAGGAAGAAATTAACTATTATTGTTAAGATGAAGGGTGAACCTGGGTGTTGAAAATTTTAGCTAATAAACTTACTAAAAGTGATAACAACCAAAACTTCTAAACCTAAGTAGTCCATATAATAGATTAATAGTTGTGGATTTCAAGCTATTCAGAAAGTGAACATATTAGTCACTCAGTCGTGTCCAGCTATCTGTGACCCCATGAACTATAGCCCACCAGGCTCCTCTGTCCATGGAATTCTCCAAGCAAGAATACTGGAATGGGTCGCCATTTCCTACTTCAGAGGATCTTCCCAACCCAGAGATTGAACCTGGGTCTCCTGCATTGCAGGCAGGTTCTTTACCACTGAGCCACCAGGGAAGTATTAGTAAACACAGGTGCTATTGCTAATCTGTGGCTCTTTTTTTTCTTGTCCTTCAACAACCAGTTAAAGTTTTGGGGGCACAGGGTGAGGGGTAGGAAGGTAAGCCAAACTCAAACATCATAACTTTACAATGTTATGGAGCCATATGCTGGTTTTAGTCATATTGATATAAAATTAGAACATAACATTAACGATTATAGTTTCAGAATTTGGTCACTTGGAGAAAATGATGTTATGTGACTAGTGAGTTAGGAAATAAAATCACAATGGCAGATAATCATAGAATGTATATTATGTTGCAATTCTTGGTCTAAGAAAATTTACATGCATTAGCTCATTTAATCCTTTTATTAAAAAAATAAAATAAAACCCAATGAGAAATAGGTACTGTTACAATTCTCATTTTATAGATGAAGAAAATGGAGTTTCAGAAAGGTTAAGTAACTTGCTAGGTCACACAATAAGTAAGTAATCGGATTGAAGTTTGAACCCAAGTCAGTACTTTCAGAGCCAGGGCTATTAACCCTGATGTTACATTGCCTTCTGGGTCTGGATTGGCACCTGGGACTTAAATAACAATTCCAACTCAGCCACTTCCATATTTTTAAAGTAAAAGTAGGGCATGCAGTTTGACAATGGGTTAGTGTGTTTCATGGATTTCCCCCAGCTCCTCCCCCACTCCAGCCAAAATCCCAGATGTCAAGTTACTGTGACTAAAAAGACTGTCACTCAAATCCTTTGGTTTCTGTTCTGTCACCAGTGCAGTGAGAGAGGTGAACTATATATTTCCAAGGCTTCACTTGCTTTGTAAAAACAGGAAACCCTTCCAAGTTCCATATACTCTTTAAAATGTCCTACAGATATTGATTTGTTTTATCTTCCTAACAGCCCTATGACATGGCTTTACTAGTCCCATAATAGAGGAAAGCAAACTGAGGAAATTTTTGTATTGACAATTCTTTATGCATTTTGTGTTAAGATTTAAAGTCTCCCATAGCTATGATCTCGGGAGGCAAAGGCAGAACTTGTCTTCACCTGTTCCTTCTTCCAGCAACCAAATTCTCCCTGGTTCTCTGGTCTTCCTGCCTGTTACACCCAGGGATTGCTTGAGGATTTGAGAAAATCATGTGAATTTAAAAAATGGTCAAAGGAGGCAAGGTAGAAAGCAAGATATTCTCAGCAACTTGGATATAGGGTAATAAAGGAGTAAAATCGACCTGGAAAATGGCGCTTTCACTTGATTTTCTCCTCCTATCTATGTTCCTTAACCCCATCTTGCAAGTACACATATATTATAGGTTAGTACAGAGAGAAATTCTTAATGAAAGGACCATTTCTTTTAAAAATCACCATCACAGAATTCAGCTCAGTGTCAACCTGAACAATTGCCCAAATATATTAGAACCACAGGGGTTCTATACGAAGGAAAATGAGACAGTTTCTGGACTGTAGCCCAAGACAGACCTGAATCTGCATCTCTGAGCTTACAGTTTCTGGCTGTGAGCCCTTGAATATGCTACTTAACATTTCTAATAAGAGTAGTTTTCTTTCATTGAGCGCAGGCTGAGGGTCACAGAGGCACTTCACAAACTCCGTCTTTAACACATATGACAATTCTGGCAGATAGTAGCTATTATCCCCATTGTATAGATTGTATCACTGAGGCCTTGTGAATCAATGAGGATTGCAACCAAGTTCCCATGCTCTTACCATCACATCCTCCTGCAGTTTCAACCTCAGTCCTCTTTCCTATGAAATGGAATTAAACAATGCCATCCTTCAAAAGAATGACATGGGGCAACATAGATAACATGCCTGGTTCAAAATCAAGCACATGTGTTTATACACTAAACAGCAGCTGTTATTATTATGAAAGAAAGTAACATGGGGTATATCACAGTGCCTTCGGTGCTACATGACTTACGAAGAGAAAGCCGTTTTTTCCAACCAGAGAGGATCTCTGGTTTCTTGGTATCTGAGTGGGGCCTTGAGAGAAGAAATATGCTCCAGCGTGTGGCAATGATAGGTGAGTGTGGGAAATCAGAAAACCTTTCTAGGTGAATTTTTAAAGCACAGAAATGGAAACTGTCATGGTTATCTGTGATTTTTTTTTTTTTTCAATTTCCTGAAAGAACTACAAAAGTTCAACTCCCAGCTTTTGGGAGAAAAAAGGAAACCCATAGTCCACCCTCTTTCCTAGGTAACACCCTGATTCTAGACAAGAGGGACAAAAACAGTAGCAGCAGACTGGAGAAACCAGCTTCTGGAAATGAGAGTCTCCAGCCCCTTCCTCATCACCCTTCCAGTGTCCCAGACTCTAAACCCCTTGAAAACGAGTACGGTCGGCCTGCTAGTCTGGTTCCAGCTGAATCATTACACTAAATATGTATCGATAAGTAGAACAAAACTCACTTTATTGCTTATATATAAAAATGAGTGGGTTTTTCTGCCACATCGCCCCGTGAGCAAACAGATGGACTTAAATATACATATGAACAAGAACAGGCTCGAAAACCACAGAGATGTTAAATGTGGCTATGCTGTATAAAGCATGCAACCTGAATTTACAGAAGAGCTTGCTTTCATTTTTGAAATGCAGTTTCTCTTTAAGAGCTTCAGCTGTAAAATATGGAAGAAGTCTTTTGTTAGTCACTTTCACATTTTTTTCAAGTTCAACAAAACAGATAAATACCAAGTTCAGAGTAAATCCCACAAGAGAGCTAGAGAAACAGTGAGAGGAAAGAAGGAAAGAGAAGTTGTGACTTAACAACAACAACTAAAATACCAAGTCAGTCTAAGACAACAAAAAAAGAAGTCTGTGTATCACAGCCCTCCCCTTTGAAGAGTGTCTCACAACTTATTTTGCCATAGAGGAAGATAAATGTTACAATATCTCGTGAACCAATCAGTGACGCTGAAGGCCTCAAACCAGGAAACCTTTAAAGTGTAGTATTTTAAATTGTGCAAGTGAGACTTCAGGCTCTCAGCCAGTGTTTCTTCCCTGTGCTTGCAGGACGGAAAAGCAGATGTGAAGTCCCTCATGGCGAAGTTTAACACAGGGGGCAACCCCACGGAGGAGGTCTCCGTCACCAGCCGCCCCTTCAAGGTCCCGGGACAAAACTCCCCTTCAGGAGTCCAAGCCAAAAAGAACTTGTTCAACAACCAAGGAAATGCGAGCCCTCCTGCAGGACTGAGCAACTCGCCCAAGTTTGGATGCCCCAAGCCACCTCTGGGGGTGAAACCTTCTCCTGAGGAAAAGCCTGACAAGGAGCCCAAGCCCCCATTTCTAAAGCCAGCGGGAGTGAGTCCCAGGTTTGGACCACAGGCTAACTCGGCCACCAGAGACTCCGAGGTGAAAGCAGGATTTCTGAAACCTGTAGGCCCCAAGCCCATCACCTACCAAAAGAAGACGCCAAACCTGCATTTCCCTGGCCTCCTGGGACTAAACCTTCGCTTCCCAGTGTAAACCAAGACCATGACTTAAAACCAGGCCCCAAGCCGGGGTCAATGCCTCCAGCCCTGGAAAATGAACCAAAACAAGTCTTGTCAAAGTTGGCTGGGGCAAAAGGCAAGTTTCTGACAGCCTCGCAAGATCTGGACCCCAAGCCCCTCTTCCCCAAACCTGTCTTTGGCCAGAAGCCACCCATGAATACAGAGGATCCCCAGGAAGATGAGAGCCCCACCAAGACTGCGGCCCCACAGAGAGGGCCCCTGGCCCCCCTGGCAGCCAAGGCCAAGTCTGGCCCCTTGAAACCAGCCAGGGAAGATCCAGAGAATAAAGAGCGTGGAGGTGAGACGTCAGTATCTCCTTTTCCTGGAGTTGTTCTGAAACCTGCTGCAAACAGAGGGGCCCCCGGAGGCCTCCCAAAAAATACTGAAGAGAAAAGAGAAGATAGGAAGGTGGACGCTGCTAAGAACATCTTCCTGAGTAAAATTACTCCGGAAGAGTCGGCCTCTGGGGCTCCTCCTGGCAAGTTCTTGAAGACCCCTTCGAAGCTGACGTCGACAGGGCCCTGGAGCCAAAGTCAAGACAAGGAAAAGGGGGACAAGAATTCAGCGACCCCCAAGCAGAAACCCCTGCCTTCCTTGTTTACCCTGGGACCCCCTCCACCAAAACCCAGCAGACCACCCCATGTTGACCTGTCGAAATTCCGAAAAGCCACTTCTGGAAACAGTGAGTTCTTTTCTCCTTTGTTATTTCATATGTTTTGCTTCCCATCAGAGGGTGTTCTAGCTCCTGGGTAAAAATTTGTAACAAGGAATGATTCCATCACCAGTACTCCTGTGTGTATGATGCCTTCTCCTCGGTGGTTTCTTTTTTCTGGTGTGAGACATCTGAGAGAGTTGAAATCCTTAGTATACTCTGTGAGGAAGTGCCTTGAAGGAGCTGGTTTGGGGGCTTGGGGAGGAATACATCCATTGATTACTAGGTAGTCTTGCTTAATGATGACCAATTCCTTTACTTCCTTTATTGGATTTCATTTCTGTTGAATTAAGAGTGAGATGTGTTCCCTCTAGTATCACAAAGGCGTTAGAAGGTGGGCAAACCTCCGAGTCAAGTGGCTGAGCCCCGGAGACGCTTGACTGTCACGCTGCAGGGTGCTACTGGCATCCAGCGAGTAGAGGCCAGAGCCGCTGCTAAACACCCTACGGAACATAGGACAGCTCCTCCCAACAAAGAATTATCCAGGCCCGAATGTCAACAGCGCAGAGGCTGAGAAACCTTGTTACAAATGATTTTAAATGTCCACAGATTTATCCTGTGTCTCCTAAGTCCAGTATTCAAAGAAGAGAGGCACAGGACTCGTGAAATAGCACTTACTGTTTTATATTTTAGCTTCTGTTTTTCAATCAGCATAAAGTTTTCTGAACATCCCTGATTGATAAAGTAATACTTTAGGATAATCAGCCAGACTGAGGGACACATTATTTTCCTCCTGGGTAAAGAGTTTAATTTTCTATCAGAGATGTTACCACCCTGCTATGGCATACAATAAAAGCTGATGCTGAATGACTTGGTAAAGATTGGTAACCCTCCGAGGGATGAAAGAAGCTCACTTATGCTTGAAATGATAAAGGCTTTAGGCAAAGAATGTGCAATTGTTATTTATCATGAGAAAAGGAAAAGGATGGTTACAAGTGACCACACCACAACTAGATATATCTTTTTTTACTTACAAGAATGTGAGTAAGCAATTCTGAGTATAAAGGTAGTTTGTTTTATTTTGGTCCTATAGAAGCATTTTGCAATATGTTATTTTCCTGAGATCAGTATTCTATATTGCAAACCACAGATTAGTAATCAAATGCCCCATTAACCACTCACATAGAAACAAGTTTGGCATGACCCCCCACCCCATCATCTGTTTTCTAGAACGAGTCCTCATGTGTCATCCATCATGTGCTGGTTCTAATTAAGACAGGAAATTAGAAAGGGTCCTTAGAAGATTAAAAAAAAAAAAACCCAAACATTTCTGAGTTATGGATCACTAGTTCTAATACTGATACATAACTCAGAAATGTTTGGGTTTTTTTTAATCTTCTAAAGGACTCTTTCTAATTCCCTGTCTTAATTTCTCTGTGCCTCAGGTGAAAATGAGCTATCATAACCTCCATTTTATGGCTCTGATTTCATGTCAAAGAAAACTGTCCTGATGCAAAATAGAAATCCTTGAGAGGTTCCTTCCACGTCCGCCATCTTTATTCCCACTGCACTGGCTGGTTTGAATGGTGGTATCAGACGTCTGCTGTTGCGCTATTGAAATGCCAGTGAAGCCCTCTTTTGGCTCTGTAATCCCAGCAAGGTCAGCCTGGAGCTGATTTTCCGTGAAATACAGCTCCCAGAGACTCAAGCCAAATTGCTCAGGAAGCCAGGTTGATCCTTGCCCTCTTTCTCCTTCTCCTTACAACCCTGTCCCCATCCGGATGTGCCTCCCCACTGCTCAAGTGTCCCATGACACAGTTAACATTCTAAATCTTCTCATCAATGTACCCTCCGATCTCTTGATACATATTAAGCTTCAAACTCTTCCCTCTTCATCCACCTCTTCCAGAAATCAAAACTCAATTTTTTTTTTTTTGGTGGGAGTTGGGATTCTTAATTTTTTAAAAAAAAAATTTATGTTGAAGTGTAGTTGAATAGCAATGTTGTGATAGTTTCAGGCAAATGGCAAAGGGACTCAGCCATACATATATGTGTCTCCATTCTCCCCCAAACTCCCCTCCCATCCAGGCTGCCCCATAACATTGAACAGAGCTCCCTATCTTAATACAGTAGGCCCTTATTGTTTATCTTTTTTAAATATCACAGTGTATACATGTCAGTCCCAAGCTCCCTAGCTGGTTTCCCCCAAGGTAACCATAAATTCAAAACTCAATCCTATTTGAACTGACATCAAGTTGTTATCAGTATAAAGCAATCCAATTCATAACTAATTCTGAGTAACACCCCTTTACAGCAATCACTATTTTAAAAAAGCATTTAATTTTTAACTGATTTTTTAAGTAGAAATTATATCTGGCTCAAAAACAACAACTATAAAATGATATACAGTGAAAAGTACTTTTAGTCAGTCTCCACCATTTGCTGGGTCTCCACAGAAACAACTCTTTTAATTGCTATATTTATCCACAGTTTCTTTATGCTTATCCAAGCAAATATAAATATAGATATTAATCCTCTTGCCTTTTACTGAAGAAATAAAATTCAGTATGCATTGCTTTGATCCTTTGATTGTATTTTTAAAATGAAAATACAATTGCTGCCTATCTTTACACATTTTAATAAGGTTACTGTTGAGCTGCATAATGTTCAGGTAAATGGATGACTTGCCTAATTGATATAACAATTTGTATTGTTTTCAAACTTTTGCTCCTCAAAACAGTGCTGCAGAAATTAACTCTGTATATGTGTCACAAAAATGAACACTTGTTTACTGAACACAGAAAATTTCTTAATAGTCAGGTCTACTGACTCCTAATCCCACCACTGCTATTATTCCATACTAAGTAGTTTAGCGTTCATTTAGGGAGGTTAAAAAAATACCAGAGTTTGAAAGTGTATCATAGTATTCAAATTAACTGAAGCTTCATCTAACTCTGTAGGTTTTCAAAACTCTAGAACTTTTTTCTTAGTCTTCTACCTGATTCCTTCCTTTCTAGGTTCACATTTAATTCCTTAAGCCTCTTTCCCAAATCCACCTTCCATCTTTTATCATCTTTGTCCAATATATCAGCCAGTAAGCCCCTTACTGGGGTATATCTTAACCCCTGATGGTCCAGGGGTTAAGACTATGCTTTCCAATGCAAGGGGACACAGATTCAACCCCTGTTTGGGAAGCTAAAATCCCATATGTCTCATGGCCAAAAAGCCAAATCATAAAACAGAAGCAATACTCTAACAAATTTAATAAAAACTTTAAAAATGGTCCACATCAAAAAAAAAAAAACTTTAAAAATAAAAAGAATGCTTATCATTGATTGAGTACTTCTTACATATTAGATACATGTTACCCCTGTTTATTCCTCCTAAGAAACCAATGGAAATGGGTATTGTACTTGGAAACTAAAGCTCAGAGAGGTTAGGGGACTTGCCCAAATAACAATGTGACTAGGCAGAGAAATTGGTCCTGGACATTGTGCACAGTCCTCCTATCTCTCTGATTTCAGAGCCTGTGACCCCTTCATCACCCTCCCTGCTTTCTCTCTCTTGAAACATAAGACATTATGAAATAATAAATCAAGCATAAATAAAACCCACAGAATCTTCATCCTTCTCCTTTTCTTTGTCCTTTGGTTGAAAATTGTAGTTTTTTTGTTTTGCTATAAATACCACCATAAATACTACAAATACCATAAATAAGACCTATGTAGACAGAGAACAGTCGATTTAACATTATCTGTTTGGAGCACAGAAATAATATATTCTTGTTAGTTGTTTAAATTTGTCTTCCCACCAAATTGGAATTTAGTATTCATACTCTCTATCAGTTCAGTTCAGTCGCTCAGTCATGTCCAACTCTTTGTGACCCCATGAACTGCAGCACACCAGGCCTCCTTGTCCATCACCAACTCTCAGAGTTCACTCAAACTCACGTCCATCGAGTCGGTGATGACATC
>SJYC01035791.1:0-11799 GCA_006408675.1 Madoqua kirkii
CGTAGGTCTTCATAGAACCACTCAACTTCAGCTTCTTCAGCATTACTGATTGGGGCATAGACTTGGATTACTGTGATACTGAATATTCTCTATAGCTTAACAATTACTTTTAACAAACTATATAACCCATTCCAATTGAATTATTCTCAATAGAATGAAGCTTTGATACAAAATAAATATTATATCTATATGAAATGACCCATATTGTAGATCTATTCCATTACTTACTTGTAAGCATAGCTTGAATATAACCTGTTACTTTTCTGAGCATAGGATGAATAGCTTTTCTTTTCTTCAGAATCATTGAAGGTACAAAAGCCTAAACTTAAAAAAAAATCCAAATATCAAAATGTTCTCTGAACTAACCTTTGCTGTGGTTCCTTTTGGTTCCTGAGCTAGTAGTGAAAGGCCTTCCTCCCAGACACCAATGTGTGTGCCTCACAGCAAAGTGTGAGTTGTTAAGGACCCCTAGCTTGACTGCAGGTGTACATATAGGAGTTAATAAAACCTACTGGGAAACATTCAGTACAACCATTTTTCTGGTCTTGTTTTTAAAGCCAGAGAGAAACTAAAACTCATCTTTCCATATGTTAGTTTTAAGAATGATCAGCTCAGGGACTTTCCTAGTGGTCCAGTGGGTAAGACTCCATTCTCCCAATGATAGGGGGCCAAATTCAATCCCTAGTTGGGGACCTAGATCCCACATGCCACAATTGAGAGTTTAAATGTTACAACTAAAAGATTCTGCAACAAAAATCGAGGATCCCTCATGCCGCAACTAAGATCCAGTGCAGTCAAATAAATAAATATTTTTTTAAAAAAAGAGAGAGAGAGGGAGAGAGAATGATTACCTCATCATTTTGACAACTGAAGGGATAAGGCCAGGATTCCAGTGGGCAATAACAAAGGGCTAATGATGTGGCTGACCCACTCCCTCTCGTTTGTATCACTTTAATCCATTCTGCACTAACTTGGAACCAAAGGTGCTTGGGTCATTTTCATCAAGTCACTTGTTTCTAGGAGGGGCAAGATTTTCCATCACAGACTTGAAACTCTCATGTCTCTTCTCTTTCTCTCTCCTTTTACGTGTATTCTCTTAAAATCACCTTATTAGATTGTATATTTGAAAATGTTTGATATCAGTGTTGATCCTAACCACTGCATGAAAAAGGGATTCAGTGCTCAAGCACATTTAAGAAGTGTGAGGCTAAGTGGATCTTTTAGAGCAGGATTTCCTCAAGCATTACTACACTGCTTTGTACTTGGAATCTAAGAACAAGGTACCTAAAAACATCCCAGGACAGTTCCTCTGAAACATCTCGCTATTTCAGAACACTGAAAAAGCTGAATCAAATACTATAATCTTCTCATTCTTGGTCTTTCCTCTCCAAGGTCTAAACCTCTTTTGTTCTTCTAAAATAAATCAGCTCCTCAGTCTAATCCCTATTCTCTTGAATAACCTATCTCCTGCTGTATTATAACAGCATGCTTTGGGTGTTTCCATCCAATATTTTTATCACTATTATAAACAATCTTCATGGTCTTTGTTTTCATATCCTGGCATATAATTTTGCAGTAGAGAAATATGAAACCACTCTGAACTCCCCTCTTTGAAAATGACTTGCTTTTCTGTCTGGATTCCCAAAGGAATTTCTGTCTTTACTAAGGTTTAAAATTTAGCCAAGATGTATCTGTGTCAATCATTCTATCACCAGTATTTTCTGAGATGATAGTCCTCTTAGTTCTCAGGGATTTTCTGGTCCATGTACATGGAGGGATCACCACATCTTTTGATCTGACTGATGGATGACAAATGCATCTACTCACTTTAATCCAGTGTGATAAATGTTTCTTCCCCTCAGAGCTGTGATTTGAGTTCTGAGTATTGCTTTTAATCAGCTCACCTGCAAAACGAAGGTGAGCTGTGCTGGTCTTGAGGGCAGTCTTTGCAGGGGACATGATTGCTGTTCCATTTTCTGACATCTTGTTTAGAGCGTGTCCACAGGTAAGGCCAACCACAGCAGCTCATTCCCCACTCTGTCTCTGGGAAAATCCTATTGTGGTATTTAGGCTTCATACTATAGACTTTGCCTTGATCTTCCCCAGGTTATTCATTCCACTTCTCCAATCTGGTGTGTATTAGGGAGCATCCACAGATTTCCCTAGAATACCTGTCTCCCCTACCACCACCACCATCCCATCTTGCTTCTGAGCCCACATAACAAGTGGGAAGCCTCACTTGCCTCCTGTGGCACCAGACTCTTCTGTTTCTTCCCTTAGTCACTAATTTTAAAAGTTTATTCAATGAAGTTATTTTCCTTTTCTTGTGCAGTGTCTACAACTGAGTTTGGGAGAATATTTATCTTGCCTTATTTTGTTTTTCCTATTTTATTTGGTAGTTAGAAGAGAGACATCCTGTAAGTCCCTCCCTCATTGTTCAATGCCAACTAAGTATTTCAGCTATAATCCAGAAGTCAGCAGTATTTCCAAAGGGACCTTGTGAAATTCACCCCTTGGCAAGACAGGCAGCAAGACAGCAGAAAGGAAACGCATGTGACGTTGAGTGCCTACGGAGAGCTTTGTTGTGGACCCTCTGGACTGAGCTCACCAGGCATGGACACTTATATGACCACTCCCTCCTACCTCCCACCCCCACCCCAAGTCTCCTATTCTGAGGAGTCTTCAGGACACAATCAAGAAGGGGTGAGGGGGCTACCCGATGGAGGCTTCCCTCCCACAGTTGATAGCGTTTGACCTCTACCGACTACAAAACCCTGAGAGCAGTCATATTTTAAGCCTTAGCATCCAATCAGTTTATATTTAGACTAAGAGAGGAATTGAATACTGGCTAGGAAGATGAACCAGGAAAAGGAAAAGACCACCAGGCTGACTCCTGGGGAAGGCAGAGTCCCCCTCTCCAGGGTCACGGTCACCACTAAAAGTCCCCTCAGAATACTGAAGTTCCTGTTTTCTTGCTGGGGCATCAAAATTCATTTGGCCATCAAAATTCATTCATAATGGCTCAAGCACCAGCTAGTCTTTTAGTACTAATTTTGACACAATTATCCATTCTTATCATTTAACTCACAGGAAAAGTTTCCTTTCAGTGATAGTCACCATGCCTGTAAGATGGACTGTTGCTTTTCCTCATTATGAGAAGAGAAATTTCAGTAAAACCCAGTTTGGAGCAACATGTTATGACTTACCCTGATATAATAATTCTTCCTGTGACCAAGGGGCAGAAACTGGCATATTTTAAAGCCACTTACAAAGCAAAATATGGAAATATTGCCCAATCAACTGGCATTATATTAGCATTCACGTAATACATGTGCTAGATCAGAAAAGCTATGGACACTTATAAGATAAATGAATGTATTGTTTTATAATGACTGACTGGCTCACTTACTCTTAAAGTATGAAATTCATACAAAATGATTTACTATATAACAAATTTGATCAACAATATTTAATTCTTTAAATAAGCATGCAAAGCTGTTCAGAGAGTAAATCCTAAGAGTTCTCATCACAAGGGAAAACTATTTTTCTGTTTCTTTAATTTTTATTTATTCCATGATGGATGTTCATTAAATCTACTTTGGTAATCTTCTCATGCCATATATGTCAAATTATTTTGTTGGACTCCTTAAACCTATACAGTACTGTATGCCAATTATATTTCAATAAAACTGGCAAAAGTTAAACATGCAACCCATAGAGATAAAAGCAATAAAATGAAATTGCAATTTACTTGAAGACAGAAGGGGGTAAAAAATAAAGTCACAGCTAGAGTCAAATACAAATATATATGAGTCTCATAATGAAATACCTGCAAGCTTTTCCTTAATTTCAATTGTGTTCTCACTTTAAAAAGTTTTTAAAAACCTTAGATGGGAAGATTGGGACAAACATACACTCAGTCCGGTTACTAGACAAGAGATCTCTTGTTTCATATAATGTGCTAAAATAATTTCCAATCCAAGCCAAAGAAAACCCTTTTTATTTTTTTCAAAGAATTAGAATTTCATGATATTCATTTGCCATTGAAGGCTCCTTTTTTAACTCCCGATAATAGCTATTTTTGAATATGATGAGTTCGAATGCAAAAAATACTCTTTGTAAAAACCTTAGATGGGAAGATTGGGACAAACATACACTCAGTCCGGTTACTAGACAAGAGATCTCTTGTTTCATATAATGTGCTAAAATAATTTCCAATCCAAGCCAAAGAAAACCCTTTTTATTTTTTTCAAAGAATTAGAATTTCATGATATTCATTTGCCATTGAAGGCTCCTTTTTTAACTCCCGATAATAGCTATTTTTGAATATGATGAGTTCGAATGCAAAAAATACCTCTTTGTGCATGTATGTTTTACTCTCAAAACAAAATGAATTAACTTTGCTAACACAAGAATAGCTCCAGAAGAGCAAAATATGCCTCAGGAGCAGAAATCCAGCTACTCGATTTTGTAAAAAAAGATACCTGAAAATATTTTATCCTTTTATTAATAGAGTAAGCACAATCGACTGAGCGACTAAAGTGAACTGAAGCACAATTATGATGGTCTGGCATGGCTCTAAAGCCCAGAGAACCATCTAGAGCAATAGATTGTTTTTCCGACATGTGAGAAACAAAAAAGAAAAAAGGTCCATATGCTGGAGAATCCAACTGCTATATTAACTAGTAAATACATAGGCAAGAAACCTATTTCTCTTCCATTTAAATTGCCGCTAAAGAAAACAGATTATACTTCATGTTGTCTGGCAAAGCACAGGTAGAAGAAAAACACCCAAAGATGCTATCAGGAAAAAGTAACCAAAGATGAGACATCTGTTGTCAAAAAAAACAATCTGTACAAAAACCCATGTGAGGTTTTTCTTTCCCCAAAGCAAGAACTTGCATTGTAGAATCAGCTGTTTGCATTTGTTAACAGAAGTCTGCATCTCTCTGCAGCTGTGTTCCTGTACACCACCACAGCTCTTTTGGTGAGCTGTTGCCTCCTGGCAACCGGGCAGGTGTTTCTCCAGGGGCCACGGTGGGTCTGTTGAGGTAGAGAGGGGCACAGGGAAGTTCTTGCCACGTAACACCCGCCACTCTCTTTTCTTGGTTTTCTTTTCTTTAGAGCAATAAGATAGATCATCTGATTTTCCGAAGCAAGCCCTGTGGTGATTGGATTAATGCCATCAGGCAGCTAGAAATCTGTCCCTGTAAAACGGCAAGGCAGATAAATATCACAGAGATCCGAGGAGTGTTTGAGTGTTTGTTTCCCTCATCTAGAATGAAAGTTGTTCAACTGTTGTTAGGTGGGGAAAGAAGCTTCTAGGCGTTACTCTAGTAATGCCCCAAAGAGTCCCTCTCAGTGGTTTGTCTTTAAATCCTGCAGTCGTTCCTATTTCTCTTCCAAATTGTCACCTTAAACAAGTTGAGATACATCACGTGTTCTCGGTTATCAAGGGTCTAGCCTCCAGCTTCTTCCTGTTCTCCAATCTTTAGCTTCTCGCTCATCTAGATAGGGAAAGAAGGCCACACACAAATACACAGACACACTCCACACACAATATAGCCTTGACTGGCTGGCTCCTCAGCCATTTTCTTTCAAAAGCTGTTTTATATGGAAGGAATTTTAGGCAAGTCTATAAAATACAGTTCAGTTGTTCACGTTACTCTCAGTTAAAGAAGATTTTGTAGACCAGATAAAAACAGTTTGATAAGCAGGAAATCTCACGCTTTTAGAAGCTATCTTTGATTCCTCTGAAGACTTGAGTTCTCAGCCCTCAAGAGGAGGAGTTAGTCGTGCTCTGGCTGAGTGGCATGCAAGGTTTCTAGATCACTATCTTCTGCTCAATAGCTATCTACCACTTGGAACGCCTGTTTGCTTTACTGACTCTGAGTGATTGTCTGATAGTCCCTCTGTTTGAGTGAACATAGTTTCTTAGGCAGTGCAGCCTGCTATTACCAAAATATCATCAATTGGTGACTTTGCAACAACAGACATTTATTGCTCACAATTCTGGAGGATGGAAAGTCCAAGATCAAAGCACCAGCAGATTCAGAGTCTGGCAAGAGCCCACTTCCTGGTTCATAGGTGGCTGTTTCCTCTCTGTGTCCTTACATAGCAGAAGGAGCTAGAAAGCTCTCTGGGGTCTCTTTTTTTAAAGGCATTAATCCCATTCACTAGGGCTTCACTCTGTTAACCTAATTACCTCCCAAAGTTTCCAAATATCATCACAATAAGGATTAGGTTTCATGTACATTTTGGAGGAACACAAACATTCCTCTGCCACTCAAATTTGCAAATGAGAACCCACCACTCCCCCAGCCGTCAGCTTCCCTCCTATTTTCTTGCTCTGTTCTTTATTCTCATCTTCTAAGCTATGTTTCCTTTTTAAAAATCTAATTCTTTTCTATCCCTCTCCACCATCACCACAAATCTCTTTATTTTGGGGACAGCGAAGCCTGGGGAATAAAACCTGTAGAAAAGCTGAGATTTATGGAGGCATGAGGCTCAAAGAGGTGGCTGAATTCTGAACTCCTAAAAAAGCATAGCTAAATACATGCGTCAACGTGATTTTGAAATGCAAAAGCTAAAGTAGGAAATAAAAGTTGCTAACATGCTCCTGAAAAATCTGGATAAAGTTCATTCCAAATGCCAGCCTAGGTTTCATGGACAAATTTCATGGTCCCCTCAGAAGATAAAGGAATAACCATGTGACCTGAATTCTCAAGGTCATTTCTTGCTTTAAGCTCCTGAGGCTAACTGGGATCATTTAGCAACTGCTGCCCTGACCCTGTTTCATACCGCAACACCCAAACAAGACCTGGCTCTTGCCTTTAATTTTCACTGTGGACCACTCACTGAAGGCAAGAGTGTGCGTGAGTGACAGCATCAGGGAAGGTGTGTGGAGACAGGAGTTCACATGGCTTTGACAGCCATCATTCTTCAAAAGCAGCTGGGTATTTTGCAACTCAGTCTTCTGTCCCCACCACAGTGACTCACCTTCTTCTTTCTTTTCCTCACTTTTTTGACTCCTCTTTCTTAATGGCAAAGAAAAATGAGAACACTCTTTCCATTTTGTTATTCAGAAAAGTTCCATTGTCTCTAATCAGAACCCTGGAACTCAGCTGGGGTCTTCCCTTGCACATAAGCAGGAGTTTCGTATACAAAGGCCATCTCACCATCTCTTGAGAGTGGAAGGAGTTTGCAGGAAGCGATGGCCAGGGGTGGGGACAGCAGAAATGGTTTTATTTTATATTGCGGTTGATACACATTTTATTACTAGAAAAAAAAATTGATGATGAATAGAAAAGATCCAGGAGAGTTGGTTAGTCCTGATAGAAGTACAGGAACTGAATTGTTCCAACTAGTACTATAATCAGACAGGTAGTTTTATTCTTTTGTTTACTTTCAGTGTCTAATAACCAGGGATTCTTTAAAAATTAAGAGTGCTGGAGAGTGGTTTTCTTCTGTCAGATCTGAGATTTGCAAGTTTTCAGACTTTTGCCTGAATTAAAATGTTACAAGGACAGCCTTGGAAACCTATGTCCCTTATATGTCTTCCAGATCATTGTGACTTTAAATGGGTCCTAAAGAAAAAAATGACCAAAATGGATAGGTGTTCCAATCAACAGTGGATATGTCATACATTCAGAAGAAACGAAGAGAATATCAAAGTTGAGTCTTAGTCTTTCAAAGTTTCTCAAACTTTAAATTGCTTAGGAATGCCCCTGAAGCTTCTAATTCAAGAAGTCTGAGATGGAACCCAAGAATCGGAATAGTTATCAACATTACCAAGTGGTTCTGTTGCAAGTTGTTTCTGGACCACAGTTAAGATATACTGATGTTTATGAGAACTGTTTCAGTCAGGGAGGGGTAAAGGGACTAATGGAAGAGGAAGGATTTCTAAGCAGAGGTATTTTCCTGTAAACAAAAGGAATACTGAAACAATGAGACAGGATATTAGAAGTTAGTGATTACATCAAAACATGGAAATGACTGAGTGATCTGTTTAAGTAAACAAATAGTATCCAAGTGTTGATCTTAAAAATTTGCTTGGTTAGGGAAAGTGAGAAGATGCTATTCAAATATCTACCATCTAGATAGCTGGTACTGGAGTTTTGAAAGTCTTTTCTTGTATCAGGCATTAACCTGTGTGTTGCTGGATGACAGAGATATCCAGCGGTGACTGGGGATATTTGGAACCCTCAGGAGCTTCAACTGGTTAGGCTGTTTTAAAGGCTGGTGGGTAAATCATACACACCAGCTGGCTGGTACATCCCGGCTGCCGGCCAGCCTGGAGGAGTGCAGTGTACCCCCACGAACACCTGTCATCAGGGACTCTTGCCACTTGCTCCCTCTATTTCCCTCCTTTCTTCCTTTTTTCTGTTCTCAATTCTCTTTTTCCATTTCTTTTCTTCCCTCTGCCCTACAGTAGCTGCCAGGTTAGCTCAGCATTGTGTTTCACATGCCACTTATAGTTACTATTCATCAAATTAAGAAAACCTTATTTAGCACTACTGGTGGTGTGTGTGTGTGTGTGTGTGTGTGTGTGTGTGTGTGTGTTCTAGTCCCACTGACTCTTTGTGACCCCATGGACTATAGCCCGGTCTCCTCTGTCCATGAGATTCTCCAGGCAAGAATACTGGGGTGGGTTACCATTTCCTACTCCGGGGGTCTTCCTGAATCAAGGATCAAACCCGCATCTCTTGCATCTCCTGCATTGCTGGGCCTGTTTTTGTTGTTGTTGTTGTTTTTAACCACTGCACCACCTGGGAAGCCCCATTGGTGATACTCAAGGCAAAGGGAAAAGTGCAAGTGCTCAGATAAAGAGACTTTGGAAGCCTAAAGAGTTGTGTATCACTGTAAGAACTACCACTCTATTGATGGCGGCCAGAATAACAGGGGAGCCTACACTCCTGCCTAGGGTGGCCACACTTGTTTCCTTGGGAGATCTCCACACTCAGAGGTCATGGGTCCCCTCCACTGAAACTGACCAGGAGGGCCAAGGGATGTGCAGAGTTAAAAGCACTGGGTGTTTCTATGCTCTGAATCTGATGAGTGCCCAGTGCAACCGTCCTGGCCTAGTTACCCCTCCCTGTGCGTGCCGTGCATGCTAAGTCACTTCACTCATCCCTCGCGACTTTGTGAGGCCCTATGGACTTTAGCCTGCCAGGCTTCTCTGTCCATGGGATTCTCCAGGTAAGAATACTGGGGTGGGTTGGCATTTCCTTCTCCAGTGCATAAAAGTGAAAAGTGAAAGTGAACTCTCTCAGTCGTATCCAACTCTTAGCGACCCCATGGACTGCAGCCCACCAGGCTCCTCCGCCCATGGGATTTTCCAGACAAAAGTACTGGAGTGGGGTGCCATCACCTTCTCTGGGCATGTTAATTTGCTAACCTTCAAAATAAGCCTATGTTCACATAGAACTTAGAAATTTAGCCAAGGCAAAAGAAAACTAAGTGCTTGTCCTAAAATAAAGGATGTCTTTCCTCTGTGGTGCTGTTTTAGTTGAAGTTCAAAGCCATGCAAGTTTGGAGAAAAGTTGTCTCAAGTTTTCATGCTGCAGACAGATTCCTGCTCTTATAAGCCTAATGAGAGAGGGAAAGGGTAGATGTAGCATGGGAAAAAAAAAAAAAGATTTTTTTTCAATCTTGTCACTGTATATTTGTAAGCTGGAAACTTTCTTTTTAATCTCACTGTTGAAATTGATATGCGAGCTTGCAGAAAACGCTCTGAACACCCTGTGATCTATGAGAAAGTGAAATGTATTCTAAAGACAGTAGTGCTTTTTTGGTTTTGAAAAATGCAAGTGTTTACACAATTGTTTTTCATCAGGGAGAATTCAGAGCAGATGATCTAGTACAAGCTCCACTACTTACTGGGACCCTAAGGAGGGTTCTTAGCTTCTCAAGTCTCCAGTTTTCTCCTCTGTTAATGGAGCTAAGAAATCAGTTTTGTGTTTTGTGTCATGGAATTGTTGTGAGGATTCGATGAAAAGGTATAAAATATACTGTTAAAGTTCCTGGTGTATCCTGAAGACTCAGATCACTAGCAGAAATTTAATTACATTTATTAAAGGAGAAATGAAGATAATGTTCAAATAAAGACCTCACTGAAAAATAGATGAGTAATAAAGGGCAGCCATCAGCAGTCACCTCAGGTATCAACCAGTACTAATAAGAACATCAGCCAATTGTTGCAGACTTTAAATCGTTTTTTATTTTGTTTCAATGCAACATGTGAGATTTTCATTTTCACAGTTTTAACTTGGTTCTCTTTGAGATGCAGTTATCATCCTGCATCCAAGTATTGCTGTCTTCTTAGGTGTGAGTTCTACCATTTGTTCACTACAGAGTCCCCCTTTTTTGGTGTTGACTTTTCTTGAATTTGGGGAGATTCTTTGTGTGCAGGTTGATAGTGGAGATTTAGTTAGACTGCTGTTTCTGTTTGTGCAGCGGGCTCTGGGGGAAAGACAGGGTTCAGTGGAGTGGAAGAGTAGCTGAGTGCTGGGGGACAGGGCCTTGATGGCTTGTCTTCACTCGTACACCCCTTTCCTCCTGGGTATTGCAGCTCTGGAGCTCTGCTCAGCTTCTCTCACCCAAGAACTCCGTCATTGTCCCCCTGATTTCTGGTCATACATATACCGCTTCATTCCCTCCAGGTACTCCCCAAAAGACCTTTCTTGCCCCCAGCAATCTCTGTCTTTTGAGCGTAGAGCTCTCTGACTCTTTCATAGCCCTCTCTCTTGTGGTCCATTTGAGCTTCTGTTTCTTCTTTAAGTAGATCTCTTCTTCAAATCTGTTTCTAGGGATTCTTCATGGCTTTTAGGGATTCCTTATGGCTGGTCCATTGTGGATTTACTTTCTTGCTTTACAGTATGTTTACAGTTTCTTTGTTTTCATCAATAACCTTTTCTACCATTTCTAGAGATTTGAGGTAAGCAGAGTTGCTAGGGTGGGTAATCCACCAGCCATTTGACTAGGAACGTTTAATCATATATCTAAGGGGAAAGCATTAGTAAGCCATTTAACCGTCATAAAGCATCAAGATCGAAGATCAGAAAAAGTGCCTAACAGGCTATCTTAAAACAATCTTCTAAAGTTTGAATTTACACAGTGTAGAAAACAGTGAAAAATTCAACCATCCTTGTGTGTTGATAGTATGTATGTGTGAGTGTAGAGCTTGCACCTGGTAATAGTAAATGACAACCATTTTAAAGAAGATAATTGTTTACGTGGGCTTTTCACTTCTTGAATTATGCTACAAGAAAAACAATGTTTACATATAATGAGTATTCTTCCCTATTTATAAGAATTTTTAAGATCTAAAGAAAGAGCTTTGAAAAATGTATCTGAGCACCTTAAAGGGACACACGATTCATTATTTGGCATTGTAAAAATTACATAGTCTCAAAAATGGATTTTTACTTGGATTCCATACTTAAGGTATAAATGCTAAAAGTATATAATCCAGAATCCAGGTTAATTAAAGCTGGGTCAAAATTGTTTTAACTTGAAGTGTTTCCATTTACTTGGGGGGAAATCAATAAATTAAAGTCAAAAGATGCCCATATGATAAAAATTAATTAATCTTTGATGAGTAAAATTGACACAATTTCCCTAAGATTTTATAGGTATATAGATCAGAATAGGTTGTGCATCATCTCTCACTTTTATTTTGGTGGGGAATTTTAAAAAATTTTTTATTGGAGTATATAGTTGATTTACAATGTTTTGTTAGTTTCAGGTATACAGCAAAATGAATCAGCTATATATACATATACATATATCCACTGTTTT
>SJYC01035794.1:0-25656 GCA_006408675.1 Madoqua kirkii
CTGATAACATACAACAATAAATTCTGAAGCAGTATTTCTTTAAAGATTAAAAATAATTATCAGAAACATAATGACAGGATTTCTGTATTTTTTTTTATCTTGGTGTAGTTAAAAAAAAAAAAGGGCTTCTCAGGTGGCACAAGTGGTGAAGAACCCACCTGCCATTGCAGGAGATATAAGAGACATGGGTTCAATCCCTAGGTCTGGAAGATCCCCTGGAGGAAGGCATGGCAACCCACTCCAGTATTCTTGCCTAGAGAATCCTATGGACAGAGGAGCCTAATGGGGTGCAGTCCACAGGGTGGCAAAGAGTCAGACAAAACTGAAGCAGCTTAGCATGCACACATGTAGTTAAAAAAACCCAAGTATTGCTCATATTCCTTTATTTTATTTGGATATTCTACCAGCATTTCTCCCTTTTCTCCTGATATTATATTATAATTCATTCCAATTTTTCCCATTTTGCAATGAAGACACTTAGGCTCAGAAACTAAATTCAGTTCAGTTGTTCAGTTGTGTCTGACTCCTTGCCATCCCATGGACTGCTGCATGCAAGGCCTCCCTGTCCATCACCATCTCCCGGAGTTCACTCAGACTAATGTCCATTGAGTCGATGAGGCCATCCAACAGTCTCATCCTCTGTCATTCCCTTCTCCTCCTGCCCTCAATCTTTCCCAGCATCAGGGTCTTTTCAAATGAGTCAGCTCTTTGCATCAGGTGGCCAAAGTATTGGAGTTTCAGCTTCAACATCAGTCCTTCCAATGAGCACTCAGGACTGATCTCCTTTAGGATAGACTGGTTGGAACTCCATGCAGTCCAAGGGACTCTCAAGAGTCTTCTCCAACACCACAGTTCAAAAACATCAATTCTTTGGCACTCAGCTTTCTTTGTAGTCCAATTCTCATATCCATACATGACTACTGGAAAAACCATAGCCCTGACTAGACAGGCCTTTGTTGACAAAGTAATGTCTCTGCTTTTTAATATGCTGTTTAGGTTGGTCATAACTTTCCTTCCAAGGAGCATGCGTCTTTTAATTTCATGATTTTAATCACTATCTGCTGTGATTTGGAACCCCAAAAAATTAAGTCTGACGCTGTTTCCCCGTCTATTTGCCATGAAGTGATGGGTCAGGATGCCATAATCTTAGTTTTCTGAATGTTGAGTTTTAAGCCAACTTTTTCACTCTCCTCTTTCACTTTCATCAAGAGACTCTTTAATTTTTCTTCGTTTTCTGCCATAAGGGTGGTGTAATCTGCATGTCTGAGGTTACTGATATTTCTCCCAGCAATCTTGATTTCAGCTTGTTCTTCATCCAGCCCAGCATTTCTCATGATGTACTCTGCATATAACTTAAGTAAGCAGGGTGACAATATACAGCCTTGACGTATTCCTTTTCCTATTTGGAACCAGTCTGTTGTTCCATATCCAATTCTAACTGTTGCTTCCTGACCTGCATATAAGTTTCTCAAGAGGCAGGTCAGGTGGTCTGGTATTCCCAACTCTTTCAGAATTTCCCACAGTTTGTTATGATCCATGCAGTCAAAGGCTTTGACATAGTCAATAAAGCAGAAACAAGTAATTTACCCCAAATTATGTAACTAGTAAGAAAAGATATGTGGCCAAAATTGAACCCTGAGCCTTTTGACTACAGAATCTTATTTTGCATTCTGATATTTGAGCCTTAAAAAAAAATGTATTCCCACTCAGTGCTTGGAACACTGAGATATACTGAAAAGTCAATGTTTTCTCAGAATTACCCATCTACTGAGAGTTCTGCAGGATTTAATAAATATTATGGGGAAAGGCAATTCAAGTGTGCTTGGGAAATATTGCAAGGAAAGGCAGTTTTTTAATGTCAGATCTTTAATATACACCTGAGCACTATGAATATCAAGCAGAGAATATAGTTTGCAGCAATTTCCAAATCATATTTGACCAGAGACCTCTTTTTTTTCCCCCTCCCTCTCTCAAAATAGCTCAGTAGGACCAATGTTCCCAGGAACTAGCTTTGAAGGAAATGCCACATGAGATAAATGCAGAGTAACACCATTCTTACAATTCAAATTCACTGGTGAAAAATATTTTGTTTGCTAAGCTGTTTTATTATACAGAGCAGAAACTTCATAAAAAGGAATTTGAAGTCACTGTTCTAACTCTTAATTTGCTTGAGATGGGGAAGCTGAGTGAGAACAGCTTTGCAAAAATATGTCACCAGTAAAGTAGGAAGTGGGTATTCTTGCAGCTTCTAACAGCTTCAGCAACTTTGCTGTTCAGAGCGAGCTCTGTAAGACACCTTCTCTCAGAGAGCACACACATGTGCACACACAACCTCAGGGACAGGAGAGAGGTGAGGAAGGACATTGGTGATTTTGGTGGCACCCTTTTCAATATAAAATTTGAGGTTCAAAGGCTGGAAGTAAAGTAATGCTAAAGGTTAAAAACTTACTGGAAAAAAAGTAGTTTTGCATGCTAAATGGTTCCCTGATTCTTGATGCCAATCAGTTTCGGCACCATAAATAGGAGTGACTGATCAACCTGCAGTTAATAAAAATTGAGTTTAATGTCAAGAGTTCCCTTCAGCTCTGTCAACTTCAGCTGATCTTGGACAAGTCATTTCTTCGACCACCTTCTCATTTGCAGAAGGAGAGGGTAGAACTGGATCACCCCTGAGGTGCCTTGCAGCTCTGAAAATCTGTGAAATTAAAGGAATAGGTGGGTCTCAGATCTCAGCACTGGTTGTTAGTTCCTCAAGAAAAATAGAGACCTGTCTGGATAGCAGGGGCATGGCAGTACGAAGGCAGCAACAGAAACAATAAACTTCAGAGGTTAGCCACAGCCCTCAGGAAACCAGATAGGTGTCTAGGCTCCAGCCTGCAGGCCGCTGTGTCATGTTACTAAATTCAGGACGGGCCTGAAATAGTAAGTGTAGGCCATGAATGGCTGGAAATAATGACAGCTGTCACAAAGTGATCTTCTAGGGTTGCCAGGGCCAGAGCTCCTGAGCCAGAGTCCACATTTTTTTTAAGTCACAAATACTACATAAGAGAAGGATTATAACCTTCCTCCCATGGGTGCATAATGCCTCATTAAAATTGTAACTTCTCAGTCTCTGGAAATTAGGCTGACTTCTTACCTTCCTGTTTTTGTCCTGCCTCTCAAGGTGAAACTTCGTCGTGGTTTTACGGGTACACTTTTCACTGCCTACACCATCTCAATTAAAGTAGACTTGGGAAGGCAAACCAAATGACTAGCACGTGAAATGACTTGAATCTGAAAATCAGGAAGTTGTGTCGCTATTTCTATTTTATTTTTAACTCGAGCAAAAAGCCTCACTTCTGAAAAACTCTCAAGTTTCCAACTTTCTTTTCCTACCATTTATGACTATTTGGAGAGATAAGAGGGGTTTATCTTTTCAAAAATTGGCACTTTCATAGTAAAGCCACTCCTAATCATTGATGCCAAATGAAGACTAATCGTATGATCATCCAGAGTGGGGAGTTATTATATGTTTGTTGTTTGAAAATATAGAATTGCTTTTTCTGATTACGGGAGCAGAGCAGTGTCAGTGTGCCTTTATAATTATATCATCCTTGGGTGGATATAGAAGTGACTTGGGATTTTGTGAATGAAAGAGGACAAGCATGAGGGGGCCACTTTGGGGCAGAGATGCTACATTGCTGTATTTAGATGGGTGCTCTATGCTCTGCACCAGTCTCTGGAGACCCTGGATCTCATGTATAAAATGAATTCTTCATAATTTTGGAAGGCCACCAGCAGCCTGAGACACACTATTCCTCCTCAAGTAGAACAGTCTTGCCTAGGGCAAGAATTTTAGCCTCCTTGATCTCTAGCCACCTAAAAGCAAGTAGCACTCACTAGCCACTGGAACAGCCAAAATCAACCCCTCCTCTCCCACCCCCATCCTCAATTCCAAATACTTCCTTAGAAGCTGGTATTGTCCAACCACCTCCATCTGACCCTTAAGCAGATGCACATGGATATTCTCTTCTGCCTAACATCCTATCAGGATGGTCAAGCAGAGCACTTTGCAGTGTGAGGCTTCAGTTTAAAATCTTCTGGAAACATCCTATGTAGTAGGAAACCTGCACATAAAAGACACACTAATACTTAACTCATTATGAACTTATAGAGTAGCAATTCCACATGTTATACTATCGCAGCAACTTTTGTCCTACTTCTCTTTTTGTCTCCAGAAGGCAGGGGTTTTGCTCAATGAGGTCAAAAGAAGTCCCTCACTATTTCCCACCATCACATACCCATGCTCCAGCCCATGCAAGACATTCTCATCTCAGAACCATTTCAACACAATCAAACTCATCTCTCTGCTTATATCAGTGACATGGATCAACTGAGGTCTTCTCCAAACCCCATTAAATAGATTGGTGTTGACACATGACCTTCCACCCACCAACCAAGTCCCTTCCTTGATATTTTCTTGGAATATCCACAAAAAAGACTCAACATTCAACATAGAGTTTGCCTGGGTCAATTTCCACTCTGTTCTGTCTTCCATCCTAAGCTCCTCCTTCCTTCCTCCAACTCAGAGATCTAGCTATGAATAATTCCCTTCTTTCCCGGAAGTTATTTATCAGCCTTGCTCACGCCCAGAATCATCTCTGCACGCACATGCACACACATACATGTGAGTGAGCAACCATATACTCAAGACTTTGGGGAATTATAATAGTCCTCCCTTTCACAAAAAACAACTGGGACACTATTTCTTTATTGGAGAATAGTTCTGCCTGATGTGTTTACCTATAAGTCTGTTAGTTATTGACTTTCTATTTTGTCTAGTCTCTCCTTAGCTGCTTCTTTCATTCGGACAATAACATGTATATTTTTGGTTATTTCAATGTTGAGACAGTGAAAAAACTTTCAAATGGAAGATGCTATAATCTTATCATTTTAGGGTTTAGAAACAAATTACATATATATAGAGAGAGATTTTGTTTCCAGGGATGGTAGAAAGAACATGAGACTTGACTAAGGAAAACAAGATTCTTTTATTAGGACCTCATGATTTTAAGATGTGCATTCCTTCATGAGTCACTAAACTTATCTGGACCTCAGATAATTTCTTATCTTTGGTCAGAATTGCGGACTTTTTAAAGAGATATCCCATGCTTTATCACTCACAAGGCTGACAAGAATAAGTGATTCTCTTATTCTCTGTTTCAAAGTTCTACGCAGAAGCAGGAAGATAGCTTCATAATGAATCAACAGATTTTCTATGCCAAATTATGTGAAAGGCACAAAAATAGTAAACTCACAAGAACTTTTAGTCCTACAATTTTATGGCTGTCTTGAGAAATAGACATAATAGCCTAATTCTTAGGCTGTTTGCTCCAGAAAGGTATAGGATAGGATAGGGATAGGATAGGTAGTCAAAATAAAATAAATTCTATCTCCTTCAAGAATCTACCTTTGCCTGGTTCTGTTTCCTTTATGGAGAGATGACTGGTAGTCAGTATTCTATAAACTTCCATTAAAGATTGCTCCTAATCACTTTGCCTTCCTTTCTCCAATCTTTTAGTCTGCCATCTCCTAAAGTTATCTGCTGATCTTCGCCTTTGTGATTATCACCCTTCACTCCTACTTCTCATTTCCCCATCCATCCAATTATAAAAGGAGTAATGTGGTGTCATCATTTTTTTTACATTTTTTTTCTTTAATTGAAGTATGGTTGATTTACAATTTCATGTTAGTTTCAGGTATACAGCACAGTGATTCATATATGTATATATATACTTTTTCAGATTCTTTTCTCTTATAGGCTACTTCAAAATTTTGAGTATTGTTCCCTGCGCTATACAGTAGGTCGTGGTTAGTTGCTGTTGTTCAGTGGCTAAGTCGTGTCCAGCTCTTTGAACCACCATGGGCTACAGCACACCAGGCTTCCCTGTCCTTTAATAACTGCTGAAATTTACTCAAACTCATCTCCATTGAGTCAGTGATACCATCCAACCATCTCATCCTCTGTCATCCCCTTCTCCTCCTGCCCTCAATCTTTTCTAGCATCAGGGTCTTTTCAAATGAGTTGGCTCTTCACATCAGGTGGCCAAAGTATTGGAGCTTCAGCTTCAGTATCAGTCTGTGCAACAAATATTCAGGACTGATTTCCTTTAGGATAGACTGGTTGATCTCCTTGATGTCCAAGGGACTCTCAAGAGTCTTCTCCATCACCACAGTTTGAAAGCATGAATTCTTTGTGATTTAGCCTTCTTTATGAACCAACTCTCATATCCGTACATGACTACTGGAAAAACCAAAGCTTTGACCATATGAACTTTTGTCAGCAAAGTGATGTCTCTGCTTTTTAATTTGCTATCCAGGTTTGTCATAGCTTTCTTTCCAGGGAGCAAGCATCTTTTAATTCCATGCCTGTGGTCACCATCCACAGTGATTTTGTGGTTACCTATTTTGCATTTAGGGGCTTCCCTGGTGGCTCAGATGGTAAAGCCCTGGTGGCTCAGATGCCTGCAGTGTGGGAGACCCAGGTTTGATTCCGGGGACTGGAAGATCTGATGTGTGTATGTTAAGCGCAACCTCCTAATTCAGTGGTACCTAATTCAGTGGTATCATCTTAATGAGATTTTCCCTGTTTTATAATCACCAGGTTCTCTTATTACAACTATGGTTGGATCCTGTAAGGTTTGGTTCTTACAGAAAGGACAAGAAATAACCAGAAGGAACTGAAAATAAAGTACAAACTGAAAGCATCAGCTAGTAGCCAATGTGAGGGTCAAAAACAAAATAAGCAAGTTGTGCTTTAAGAAAGAGAATTTGTGATAAAAGCACACTCCAGGTACTGGGGTCTGGCCCTGGTTGGATCCAGCATCCAGGCAACAGATTGCACACCTTGGTAGCACAATGACTACTTCAGTTACCAGTCTCTTCACAGCCTTCTATGTTACCCTGTTGCCCTTCAAATCATACCAGGTCCCCACCATTTAGTCTGCACCAGTGATTCTCACACTTGATGTGCATCAGAACAACCTGGAAAGGACAGAGGCAGATTTCTGGAACCCACCCCCAGAATCTTTAAATTCATTAGATCTGGGATGGGGCCTGAGAATTTGTATTTCTAACTAGTTCTCAAATGATCCTGATACTACTAGTGTTGGGTCTACACTTTAAGAAATAGTGTTCAATGTTAAGTAAAGAAAATGGACAAATGCTATCTCTAAGTTATTTTTAAAGATTCTTTAAGCAATCTATGTACAACATTTCTTCCTATCTTAATCTAAACCTTTTACCACATCAGTAGTACCAACATTCGCTGGCTTGAGTTTCACTGTTTCTTTAAGAAGACGATAGCAAAACTAGTATTTCTTAAAGCATGGTCCATAGTCTATATGCATCAGAATTCCCTGAGATTCTAGGCAAGAATACAGATCCCTGAGCCCCATCTGAGAACATCTGAATCAGAATCTCTAAAGATGGATTCCTAGAACCTGTTTATTAAATATGCACCAAGTCATTCTTAAATTCTGAAAACTACTGCTATAGATCAAAGTTCAATAGTCAGCCTTATACTCAATTTTTGAACAAGAAAATTCTGACAAGTTAATAACAGCCTAAAAGGTGATTTCTTTTTAGAACTAGGGGTGATATTTAATTTGAAACATCTAAAAATATTAACTATTTTACATTTCAAAATAGCTACAATAGGGACTTCTCTGGTGGTCCAGTGGCTAAGACTTCGTGCTCCCAATGCAGTACAGCGGGCCTAGGTTTGGTACCTAGTAGACTCCTAAATCCCAACACGCTGCAACTAAAAAAAAGAGATTCTGCTTGCCACAACTGAGACCCAGCATAGCCGTGTTTTATTAAACTATAGCCATGTGATATAAATATATAGCTATGCAATATAAATATATAGCCATGTGATATAAATATGTAGCTATGCTATATAATTTATTAATGTATCACCTATAATGAAATAAGGGTACCCTGAAAGTTTTTCTGTGATTGCTATACATACTTTAATTATTTCCCATCATGTACTAACTTTTTGGTCACTAAGTAATTAACTTGCTTGTACTTTTTCTGTTTAATGATTTCTAGTTAGATATCTCTAACTTATGGGGTTCCTTTAAATATAATTCTTAGCTTCTAAAGTAGCAGAAAGTGAAAAGGAACTAAAAAGCCTCTTGATGAAAGTGAAAGAAGAGAGTGAAAAAGTTGGCTTAAAGCTCAACATTCAGAAAACAAAGATCATGGCATCTGGTCCCATCTCTTCAATGCAAATAGATGGGGAAACAGTGTCAGACTTTATTTTGAGGGGCTCCAAAATCACTACAGATGGTGACTGCAGCCATGAAATTAAAAGACGCTTACTCCTTGGAAGGAAAGTTATGACCAACCTAGATAGCATATTCAAAAGCAGAGACATTACTTTGCCAACAAAGGTCCGTCTAGTCAAGGCTATGGTTTTTCCTGTGGTCATGTATGGATGTGAGAGTTGGACTGTGAAGAAAGCTGAGCGCCGAAGAATTGATGCTTTTAAACTGTGGTGTTGGAGAAGACTCTTGAGAGTCCCTTGGACTGAAAGGAGATTCAATCAGTCTATTCTAAAGGAGATCAGCCCTGGATGTTCTTTGGAAGGAATGCTGCTAAAGCTGCAACTCCAGTACTCTGGCCACCTCATGCAAAGAGGTGACTCATTGGAAAAGACTCTGATGCTGGGAGGGATTGGGGGCAGGAGGAGAAGGGGACGACAGAGGATGAGATGGCTGGATAGCATCACCGACTCGATGGATATGAGTCTGAGTGAACTCCGGGAGATGGTGATGGACAGGGAGGCCTGGCGTGCTGCGATTCATGGGGTTGCGAAGAGTCGGACACGACTGAGCGACTGAACTGAACTGACTGAAAGCAGCAGTTGGCCCTTCAACAAGGGTGTTATCCACAGTCTCAGTTAATGTGCCCCTTTGAGCAGTCCTACAAAAGACTGCATTAGAAGTTTAGTCAAAATGAACACTATAACACAAGTTGTAGATGTTGAAGTTTACCAAGATAAGTGTAAGTAATATAGTGTTAGCAAAACAGCAGAAGAAATCAGATTGGGGGAGTTTAGATGAGCATAGCTTCTTATATCTCCTAGTTCCTCAAGATAACTGGGTTGGTGTCCATTACATGTTGGACATAAAATATTTCATTTGTGAATTCTTGACACATGTGGAAAGAGCAAAATGGAGTTTTACTAAGTCCCGTATCCTTCCCTCCCCAGTTTCATCATGCTAAAATTCTAGTATTACTAACTTTCATGGTTGCAAAATGTGCGTTTAGCAAGTCATATTATCTGCATCTGGTATCGCTGTTTCACATATGACTCCTTACTAGGCTAGACTTAATAGACGTCTTACTAGGCTTCCTAGACTTCTTACTAGGCTTACTAGGCTACTATCTTGCTTCATTGTCCACAAGTTATATAACAATGAGTAACTATTCCATATATATATATAGGGACACTGCAGCCAAGTAACAATGATTACTCAGTGAATGGAATAGAGGAGCACTAATGGGCAAGGTCAATAACTTGCCCATAATGCCAAGTCTGATTAACTCCAAAGTACATGGTTTGGACTGGAACTCTACATTGACTGCCTATCTTGGACTCTTTTCTCCTTCCCAGCTGATCTTTCTGTATGAATTTTGACCAGACCAATTCTTTTTTAAATATATATATATATAATGCTTTTGTGAAGGTCTTAATGAATATGAATGGTGGCAATATTTTTTCCTGAAAACAAAATAAAAGAAATTGGCTGAAATAATAGTCATAAATTTGTCCTTTCTCTTCAAAGATTAGTTCAATATCAATATCAGGGGAACTGAGAAGCCTTGGAGAGTCTGAATGGCCTCTACAAGCTATCAAGTCATCAATATCGTGGGCTGTCCTCTCATAGTTGCAACGTTCCCATAATGACCATTATTTATTTACGAGCACCTACTTGCTTGCAGAATCTGTACCTGGTACACTATGCACATTATCTCATTCAATTTATGTAGGAGGTATAGCTGTTTCCATTTTAAATAAGAGGAAGGTAGAGAACTTACGGTCTCACCTTTGGTAATTAGCCTGGCTAGACAGCTATTTCGACTGAGCCATGCAAAAGGAATGGACTCTGAATGTCTGGAAGCATCATCTTTTTTTTTTTTGTAATTTATTTACTCATTTGGCTGCGTCAGGCCTTCGCAGTGGCACACACGCGGTACTGCATGGGCTTTTGTCTAGTTGAGGCATGGGCTCAAGGATCAAACCTACATCCTTTGCACTAGAAGGCAGATTCTTAACCACTGGACCACCAGGGAAGTCCCTGGAAGCATCATCTTACACTTGAAATTTCTGTGACTAGAGAATCCGCTTCTTAGCATGTTCTGTCTCCTAGAAATTTCAATCTTATTTTCCACTGAAATCTTTCTACAACTTCCTTTGGTGTTCATACTGCCTCTGTAATGTGTTCAAATACATGACTCATCCTCGAGTTAGTCTTTCGTGTATTTGAAGCCAGCTATAATCCCACGTGTCTCCTCACCTCAGTCCTGTTTTATTTCTAGGATGTGCGTGCACGTGCATGCTGCTGCTTTAATCATGTTTGACGCTTTGCGACCCTATGGACTGTAGCCTACAGGCTCCTCTGTCCACCGGATTCTCTAGGCAGAGTACCAGAGTGGGTTGCCATTTCCTCCTCCAAGGGATCTTCCTGACCCAGGAATCTACATCTCTTACGTCTCCTTCACTGGCAGGCAGGCTCTTTACCACTAGCACTAACTGGGATAAATACCCCTAATCTAGATGGGTTTTGGCCAGGCCATTTCTTATCTATTCAGAATCCTTTCTTTCGGTCCTGCACTCCTGACTGGCCTGACTCTCTTATTTCCAAAGACTTACTGCCTTTCAGTCAATCACTGATTTAAATTTTAATTGTATTTTGACCTAGTGAATTCTTCTACTGGATGACTCTTATTCCAGTTCCAAGTCTGATGTTAAATGTTATTCTTTATACTAATTATGTCACTTTATGCCTGTATTTGCCTGTCATTCTTTCTGTTCAGTGCCCTGTAGCATTCAACTTCACTGCTTCATGCTGAAAATGATGATGATCCTTAGTATGAATATTAGTGATAAACATGAATTACAAAATAAATCCTTTATTATTATGTTTAATCCTTGCTTGTGTTCTAAGAGCAAGATGCAAGAGAATTTGACATTTCCTATTTCTTCCCAGCAAAAGATCTCTTGTTTATTCATTTACCTATTCAACAAATAATTTAGTGAGTGACTGCCATCGTTTTATGCCTGGGAATACAGCAATAAGAATGATGTATACAGTTTTTGCTTTCATATACCCTATATCCTAGTTGGAAGAGCAGATAAAACACAAATAAATGGATAAACAAATTCAGAGAATGCTTAGTGTTGTGAATAAAATAAAACCAATGATGCCACCAAGTGATTGAGAGGGTAGCAGACAAGGTGGAGTGATTTGAGATGAGACTGTCAGTGAAGACGTCTCTGAGCAGATAATATTTAGACAGAGTCATGAATGATGAAAAGATCCAATTACACAGTAATATGGGAAAGGAATATCTGAGCAGAAAGGAGTTAGTGAAAATTGCTTAGGCAGGAATCAGCTTGATGTGGGTAAAGAAATAGCAAGCCCTTATGTCAGCTAGAATACCCATGTGAAGCGAGGGGTTCAAGATGAGGCTGTAACAGTAGGCACTGACCAAACTCCCTGGGTTCTAGAAGGTCATAGTTCAGAATTTGTAATAGGAAAAGCCACTGAAATTGGAGGCATTATGAAGAACAATATTATAATCTAGTTTACATTTTGGGACTTCTCTTTGACTGCTGTGTGGAGCATAAAATGTAGGCACATAAGGATAAATCTGAAGACTGATTAGAAGAATTTCAGGTGAGAAATGACATGGCTTGGACTAGGTTGGAAGAGACAAGAAGACAAATTCAGAATATGTTTCATGGTAGTACTGATAGAAATTTTTCACATGCTAGGTATAGGGAGTAAAAAAACACAAAATAGGAATCAGTATGAGTGATGGTTAAAAATTATATTGATTACATTAATGTCACCAATTTACTATTATATTTGGACTTCAAACAAAATTAGATGCACAATGTAAATCTGATATATTATTTACTTTGCATAAAGTAGTGAAGAAATTTATTAATTAGATTTAGAAACAGTAAAACTTGGTATTGCTTGATCAGTTAGAATCATTAAGCAAAGCACATAGATGAGATAAATGATGTGGAGAAATCTTTGTGATTCCCAAATCTGACTGAGTTGTGAACTGTCACAGTAGTATATTTGAATGTGAGGTCTTTGGAAATTCTCAGTCCTCTTAGATCTTCTATATACATTTTTAATTATATTATCATTTTAGTAAAAATCTAAAAAAAAAATTAATGTAAGCATGAATGTGTTAGTCAATCAGTCATATCTGACTATTTGCAAACCCATGGACTGCAACCCCCCAGGCCCCTCTGTCCATGGGATTTTCCAAGCAAGAATGCTGGAGTGGATTTCCATGCACTCCTCCAGGGGAGGAGAGACCGAGCATGCAACTGAATTGAACCTTCTGTTTAAGCCAGTCTGTCTCCACAGCTGTGCTTCCAGCTATACTGGATACTGGTCACTTCATAGCCTGTCCATGCACTACAAGGAAGTTCTGCCTTCTTTGTTGGCAGTTCTGGTTCTCTTTCTTCAATTCATGTCTGCTTGGTCTGATGGTCTAATTTCCCCCTTTCAAAACCTTACAGTTTTAGCAGGAAAAATCTGGCTTTCTGGATGAACTTATGATCAGGCAATTTCCCTCAATAGTCCTTTTCTTTATAGCACTTCCTCTTACTTAAAAAAAGAAAAAGGCATTTATCACAAAGTAATTTTCACAAAATATTCCACATCTATCACAAAATAATCCAAAATGAGATTTGTTTGTTGTGTAGAGTTTGGGGTGGGGTGGGGGTGTATGTTTGATGCGTTGTTTTGTTTTGTTTACTTAGCTGCCAACATTAAAAAATTGGAAGATTTCACAGAAAAATCTAGACTTGTTCTCCACATGTTTACAAGTAGGCTGGAATCCTGTAGCAGTAATCCCATTAAGACAACACGAATTTCCTGCTCACCAGTCAATTCCCAGCAATACATACAAATGCATGTTGCTGCCTAGCCTCCACTGAAAGTTGACTTTGGAGCATCTGCTTTCGATGTCCCTCTATTTGCTCATATTCTGAAGCTATATTATTATCTCTGCATCACCAACGTTTACTCCTTCTATGCTCATAGATGTTATATTTCTAGGCTATATTGACTTTTATTTTAAAAACGGTGATTGACTCAAAACATTCACTATCCTTTCAACATATCAGTCAGTTCATATGAGACTTTTCTAAACCTTGAGTTCTAATAGGACTTCCTTTACTCCTATATAAGTTTAAGTATATATATTTTTTAATTTTAGCCTTTGAAGAAAAGAAATTCAATTATCTTCTGCCCCAATGCACTCTATCTTAGAAACAAGAAAGGTACTCTGTAAATATCAGCTTCTGACAAAAAACTTTTCCTATACACTGACTTTTTTCCTTTTAATACGATATTTTGTAGAAGGAAATGGCAACCCACTCTAGTATTCTTGCCTGGGAGTGTCCATGGACAGAGGAGCCTGTGGACTCCAGTCCATGGGATCACAAAAGAGCTGAACACAACGGAATGACTAACACACACCGCACCCGGCACCACTTGCAGGATCTCAGCCGCCTGACCAGGGATCAAACCCAGGCCTTGGCAGTAAAAGCCACAAGTCTTAACCTCTGAACCCCCAGGGAAATCCCTTAACCTTTTTAAAATAGAAAGATTCAGAAGTCAGCAATCTTCAGTCAAATTACTGCCCGATTTGAATTTCATGTGATTTTATGAACTGAAAATAAAAACATTTAACGCTTCATGATAACATCTAATTATAAAAATAACTACATAAATTGTGAATATCCAACAAAGTTATTGGGGAAGTGAATTTTTAAGAATTAAAAAAGATTCAGAGACATTGAATGTTAACGCGAGATCTGAGATGGGGGAAGTTTAAGATAGTGATCAAAGCCTTTCTTTACTTATTTTCCTCTAATTGATTGTATTTGTTTTGATCTCTACTTCTTCACCTTCATTTTAATTTCTGCTTAATTATCTATGCAAACAGGATCTCCTATATAAGTTTAAGTATATATATTTTTTAATTTTAGCCTTTGAAGAAAAGAAATTCAATTATCTTCTGCCCCAATGCACTCTATCTTAGAAACAAGAAAGGTACTCTGTAAATATCAGCTTCTGACAAAAAACTTTTCCTATACACTGACTTTTTTCCTTTTAATACGATATTTTGTAGAAGGAAATGGCAACCCACTCTAGTATTCTTGCCTGGGAGTGTCCATGGACAGAGGAGCCTGTGGACTCCAGTCCATGGGATCACAAAAGAGCTGAACACAACGGAATGACTAACACACACCGCACCCGGCACCACTTGCAGGATCTCAGCCGCCTGACCAGGGATCAAACCCAGGCCTTGGCAGTAAAAGCCACAAGTCTTAACCTCTGAACCCCCAGGGAAATCCCTTAACCTTTTTAAAATAGAAAGATTCAGAAGTCAGCAATCTTCAGTCAAATTACTGCCCGATTTGAATTTCATGTGATTTTATGAACTGAAAATAAAAACATTTAACGCTTCATGATAACATCTAATTATAAAAATAACTACATAAATTGTGAATATCCAACAAAGTTATTGGGGAAGTGAATTTTTAAGAATTAAAAAAGATTCAGAGACATTGAATGTTAACGCGAGATCTGAGATGGGGGAAGTTTAAGATAGTGATCAAAGCCTTTCTTTACTTATTTTCCTCTAATTGATTGTATTTGTTTTGATCTCTACTTCTTCACCTTCATTTTAATTTCTGCTTAATTATCTATGCAAACAGGACGTTTCAGTATTACTTTTCTTTCCACGTTGATGGAATATTCTAAGCTGACCAACATTTTCTTGGTAGTTTGCTTTCAAAGCAAAAGAGTTTTTCACTAATATAGTTACAGTACTTTGTTTTCAACTAAATTGATTTCCAAAATTTCCCAGCCTCTGTGGGTTTACATCCACTATGGGCTTATAAATTCTTTGAAGATAAGAATAGATGACTTTGAATTAGGCAAGAAAAAAAATTCTGCAAAACTAGTTTTTCTAAGCCTATGACACAGATAAGCTCATAAATACTTTCAAATCCTTACCTTTGAAAGCTACTGAAGATCTTCTGAAAACTTGTAAGATGCTTTGACATAAATGGCAATATCTACTTGAATGCCTATATTGTAAATGATATTCTATTTTAGATCAAACAGCAATGTATTCAATCAACTGTCAATTACAGAAGAGATAAATTCTTTTTTCAGCAATTTAATTAAATAGGGTTCTGTATCACTAACATACTATATTAAGGAAACACACATACACACAAAATGTCTTATAACCATATGAAAAGATCCTTAACATCACTTGCAAACGTTGACGTGCAAGTTAAAATGTCATAGCATTTTTTACATATCAGAATTAAGACCAAAACAATGTGATAATACCTCACTGTTAGTGAGGTTATGGTAAAACAAGTGTGATCCTCTTGTGTTAGAAGACACGTGAATTGATAAACTCTTAACAAATGGCACTGTTTACCAAAATGTTTTAATGTTCTATTTTTCGATCCACGAATTCCATAAGAATTTACCCTACACATATATTCAGACTTGTGATCAAACATACAAGAATAATTTTGTAATTGTACTTGTCTAGTAACCCAAAGATATCAAAAAATACAAAACAAACTAAAGCTCCCAATAGTAAACATACAATTACTAAGCAATTCTATGCTGGGCATATATTAATAGTAAAAAGAAATGAAAACATATGTCCACACAAAGACTTGTACACAGATGTTCATACCAACATTATTTGTAACAGCTGAAAAATGAAAACAGTTCAAAAGTCCACCAACTGAAAAACAGATAAGTAGATGTGGTATACATACAGTGGGATGTAAACCAGCCGTAGAAAGAACGAAGTCCTGATATCTGCTGCAGCATGATTGAACCTCAAAAACAGCTAAGTGAAAAAAGCAGTCACAAAAGGCCACATAGTGTGTGATTCTATTAATATGAAAAACACAGAATAGACAAATCCACTGAGACCAAAAGTAAATCAGTGGTTGCCTAAGGCAGGAATAAGGGGGAGAGGATGGAGTGAGGAAAATAATAGGTCAGCTTTATTTTTGTGGTGATTCATGTGTCCTAAAATTAAATTGGGGTTATGATTACACTAATACAAACAATAATTCCATTGAAATGTACTCCTTTTTTTTGTTTGTTTTGTACCACACAGATCTTAGTTCCCCAACCAGGGTTTGAACCTGTGCCCCCTGCCTTGGGAGGAGGTATTTTAACCACGGGGCTACCAGGAAAGTCCCTGAAGTGTACTCTTTAAATTAATATATTTCTTACTTGATAAATAATTTTCAAAACAAAAACAAAATTTCCATCAATTATGAGATGGGTCAGATAAATTATACTAAATCTATGCAATGGAGAATGCCACAGTTATGAAATTTTCATTGCCCTATTTGTGCCAGTAAAGAGAAATCTTCTAAAAAAATTTTTGTTATAAGAGCAAAGTACAGAATACTGTATGTACTAAGGTCCAATTTATGTGACAAAATGCATGGGATATTTCTTGAAAGACACAGATGAGACTGATAACAGTTGTCTTTGGGAAAAGGGAGATGGAATTAGAATGTGAGGATTTTTTTTTCAATATTCCCTCTTATCTTTTCTTAAGCATTTTACTGTGCATATATTTATTCCACAATAAACTATTTTAAACTACTTTTTTTTCTAAAGGGAAAAGAGAGGGAAAAAGAAAGTCCAAATCAGTAAGACATGAAATATCCTGCTATGTATGATAGATGTAAAGTGTTGTAGGGCAAACACAGATGGTGACCGTGCAGATCCACCCTCAGTTTACTATTTAACTAGGAAGAGTTACATTTAAAAGTGACAATGTAATTTATGGGAACTTTCAGAAACATAAAATTAGCATAAAAACCATGTGTGAGTGCTCTGTATATAGACGAGAGAGTTCTCCCAGCAGCACTCGGCTGCATGGTGTCAAGCCAGAGTATAAGCAGGGCAACCACACGACGCTTTAAAAAAACAAGTGGCTTGTCAGAAGCTTGCTTGTAGCAAAATGGTCACAAGCGCAGCATAGCATGTTGTTCCAAGCACAAGTGAAAGTTTAGAAAACTTTTTGTGTGTGTGGCCTTGTCATGTAGGTCTTTGGGCTTCCCTGGTGGCACCGCAGTAAAGAATCTGCAGCAGACACTGGAGACACGGGTTTGATCCCTGGGTCAAGAAGATCCCCCCTGGGGGAGGGCATGGCAACCCACTCCAGCATTCTTACCTGGAGAATCCTGTGGACAGAGGAGCTGAGCAAGCGATGGTCCATAGGGTCACAGAGAGCTGGACACGAGTGAAATGACTGATCACACATGCATGTAGATCCGAGTTTCCCTACCAAGGATTGAACCCATGCCCCCTGCATTGGGAGCTCAAAGTCTTAATCATGGCACTGCCAAGGAAGTCCCTAGAAAACTTTTAAAAGAAACCGTACTAGGCTGTACCTGAAACTAACACGATATTATACACCAACTATGTCTCAACAAAATTAAAAGAACAAAAGCCTAGTAAGGTCTGATTATACTAGTCTCTCTACACACAGAGACATAAACGTGCCCTTGAAGGTTTAATAAGAGCCTGTCCCATGTAGAAAAAAAATGGTTCTAGGTACTAGGATACTTCTTAATCAGAACACCCACTGTTGGGTAGAAATAGTAGGTACATATTTCTAATTCTCATAGCCATCCTGCATGTTAGGAAGCAGTAGTCTCATTTTAAAATGCAGGGAATAAAAACCCAGAAAAGCAAAATACATTATCCAGTGCCCTACAACTACTACAAGTTGGGATTGGTAGTCAGACCTAGATCTGAATGATTCCAGTACAAGTATTCTTTCTATCAAACCATTCCACTTCCCATGCTGAAAACTTGCTTCTGGTGTTGTTCAGGAATCAAGAATTGAGAAGGAAATGGCAACCCACTCCAGTATTCTTGCTGGAAAATTCCATGGACAGAGGAGCCTGGCAGGCTGTAGTCTATGGGGTCACAACGAGTCAGACACAGCTGAGCACACACACACAGGAATCAAGAAAGCAAAAGCAATGTTTGTTTGTTCATTACCTGAAGGGCTGGATAAGGAGTTAAACTTCCTGATCCTTAGTCCATTCCAAGATACCCTAACTGATATCCTAATTATGTATGCACATCCTAATTATTCATAATTGGTTTGAAGAAAAGGTTTTGGTTTTTACAGTTGAGATGGGGAGACTGCCATGTATCAATGATGTAGCCAGATTAAGTGATAGCTAAGAATAGGAATGTTTATTAAGAACTATAATGTTCAGATGCTTCTGCAAGGTGGGTGTATATGACCATTTCACAGATGAGAAAAGAAAGACTTGGGGATGTCAAGCAGCTTACTCATGGCTCAAAACTGAGTAATAAACAATTAAATGAATATGAGTGGTGAAGTCTGAATTCAAATTCAAAACTCTCTGTTGCCAGAACTTTTCATTCTTCCCTTGGCCATGAAGCCACTGAAGCACAATAAAGATACATATAGAGTGGCAAATAAAAGCCATTTGTTTCAAGAAATGTGGCTGTGAAGGGAATGAGAAACAGCAGCTGTTAACTAGAGTGAGGGACAAGGAAGTAAGGATATTGTTGTGTTTCTTTAACGTACAGGAGATCAAACCACGTTTAAGATGCGAAGTGCATCGTAAAGACTGAAATACAGTCCAGAGCACAGAGTAAGTGCTTAATAATTGTTTCTTACTTGATGAAAGTGAAGGAGTTATTGATTAATGGAGCAAAGTCTATAAAAAAGGCAGGCATGTCATGAACCAAGAATGGCAGTTAGTATTGGTAAGAATGACATTTTTCCAGAGAATCAGAGGCAAAGGAAATAAGGGAAGCAAGATAAAAGGAGGTTTTAAGTTCGAACAAAAGGTAAATGGGGTGGTCCAGTAGAGTGTTCTCCATGATTTGGTAAAATAAAAGGTAAAGTATCCGTGGTGAACGAGGAGAGAGTGAGAGGGTCCGGGAATGTCGGGAGCTTTTAAATAGCTATTATGGTAAACGTGATAAGGTCTCAGTGAGACCAGATTCTGAAGAGGCTGTGTTCAGGTAGTTGTAAATGACTAGCATGGGCAGACAATTGCTAGGGATCCCATCAAATATCCACTTAGATTATTCTTAGTACAGAGTTTATCAGCCTAGACTCAGGAAATACCAGACAGTTGCTAGAGCTTTTTGTCCCATTTGGATGAACAATAGCCATATGTTGACCTACACAGGTGTATAGAAGATAAAAGTTTATATTCCACATTGCCAGTTCAACGGCTAAATCTTGGGGCAGTTTAGTTCAGTTCAGTCACTCAGTTATGTCCTACTTTTTGTGGCCCTATGAACCACAGCACTGCAGGCCTCCCTGTCCACCACCAACTGCCGGAGTCTACCCAAACCCATGTCCTTTGATCAGTGATGCCATCCAACCATCTCATCCACTGTCGTCCCCTTCTCCTCTTGCCCTCAATCTTTCCCAGCATCAGGGTCTTGTCAAATGAGTCAGCTCTTCACATCAGGTGGCCAAAGTATTGGAATTTCAGCTTCAGCATCAGTCCTTCCAGGGAACACCCAGGACTGATCTCCTTTAGGATGGACTGGTTGGATCTCCTTGTAGTCCAAGGGACTCTCAAGACTCTTCTCCAACACCACAGTTCAAAAGCATCAATTCTTGGGGCAGACACATAATAATTCCCCAATAAATAACTGAAGACCTTATAAAAATTCAAACTATGATTTCAAAATAACTCAAGTCAGGATAGCTCAGTAATGATTTTTATTTGTCACATCCCTCATCCTTATGTGATCATCTTTTATGTTTATACCATGTTTCAGACTTTTCAAGATGCTTTCAATACATATCAGCTCATCTAATCTTTAAACCTTTATGAAGTAGTTGGGGTCAAACTACTTCCATTTGACAGATAGAAAAATTAAATCACATGGAAATTAAATGCTTTGCTGAAGATAAAGGACTGTTTGGTGTAAAGCTGGTGGTAAAATCAGTTTTCTAACATCTGACTCAATTCTAAGATATCCCAACAAAATCATGATTAGAAATTAAGTTTACAGTCAAGGCTTTATGGCAGTTGGGGATGGCATGATACATTGTTTTTCGAGATGTTTTAATATTTATTTTATTTATTTGGCTGTACTGGGGCTTAGTTGCAGCACATGTGATCTTTGATCTTTCGGTTGTGGCATGCGAACTCTTAGTTGTGGCATACAGGATCTAGTTCCCTAATCAGGGATCAAGCCCGGGCCCCCTGCATTGGGAGTGTATGTCTTAGCCACTGGGCCACCAGAGAAGTCCTCATAGTATCTTTGGTTTTCTTAAGGAATCCATGGATTGAAAAGGAAATCCAGAACCTCAACTCAAGATGCTCCCTAGACCTCGTGGACCGTGAAGGTTACAAGCACCTTCTTCATCAAAAGTCATCAATGTCAGAATCTAAGGGGTAGATTTCCTGAGTCCTCATAGATCTTTACATTACAAGAGTATTGTCACAATACCAGCAACCAGTATTTTTATTTAAAAAGAAAAAATCTCAAGTACAAAGTCTGTGAAATAACACAATTTCCATTTTCTATATATAAGTATACTACCACTGTCAAAGTTTCTTCGTTAATTATCCCCTCCCCTTCTCCCCACTCATTCTTCCCTTCCCCTTCAATTCTGCTTTTCCATTTATAGTTTTAGATCCTGACATAACGTCACCACTTTGGGTAGCTGGTGTTTCAGTGAACCTGGAACCACCTTCAGGGCAGGGCAGATAACCCCTGGGGACTGATGGCAGACTCACGGAGGCCCCTGCCAGGCATTTCCTCCTAGTAAAATAGCCCGAGTGTTCCACCCATGTGTCAGAGCACGTGACTTGTGTAAGGCCTCTACTAAGCTCCCAAAATTAAAGAGAATGAAAACTTCAAATCAGAAGTTGTTAACTTCCCAGATTCTTGAGAGCTCTTTTCATGTTCTAGACAGTGCTGCAATTTCTCTCCCCTTCATTCACAACTCTTGCCATTTTTCTGTAACCAGTATGAACTGCTCCCTACTGTAAGTACAGTCAGATCTCTTTTGTTTTTGCTATTAGGCATACTTTAAAATTATGGTTAAGAATTTTATTATCAAACTTATTACATCTCTTGTGGAAGTTCAAGTGTTACAACTAGGTATAAGTCAAACTCCCATTCAGCTTTTTAGCAAAATGGCCAGCATCTACTTGAAGCCTTAGTTCAGTTCAGTGCAGTCACTCAGTCGTGTCCAGCTCTTTGTGACCCCATGGACTGCAGCATGCCAGGCCTCCCTGTCCGTCACCAACACCCGGAGTTCACTCAAACTCATGTCCATTGAGCCAGTGATGCCATCCAATTATCTCATCCTCTGTTGTCCCTTTCTCCTCCCACCTTTAATCTTTCCCAGCATCAGGGTATTTTCCAGTGAGTCAGTTCTTCACATCAGGTGGCCAAAGTATTGGAGTTTCAGCTTAAGCATCAGTCCTTCCAGTGAATATTCAAGACAGGATTTCCTTTAGTGTGGTCTGGTTGGATCTCCTTGCTGTCAAGGGACTTTCAAGAGTCTTCTCCAAAACCACAGTTTAAAAGCATCAGTTCTTCAGTGCTCAGCTCTCTTTATAGTCCAAGTCTCACATCCATACATGACTACTGTAAAAAGCCATAGCTTTGACTAGACAGACCTTGCTGGCAAAGTAATGTCTTTGCTTTTTAATACGCTGTATAGGTTGGTCATAACTTTTCTTCCAACAAGCAAGAATCTTTAATTTCATGGCTGCAGTCAACATCTGCAGTGATTTTGGAGTCCAAGAAAATAAAATCTGTCACTGTTTCCATTGTTTCCCCATCTATTTTTGCCATGAAGTGATGGGACCAGATACCATGATCTTCGTTTTCTGAATGTTGAGCTTTAAGCCAGCTTTTTCACTCTCCTCTTTCACTTTCATCAAGAGGATCTTTAGGTCTTCTTCGCTTTCTGCCATAAATGGTGTCATCTGCATATCTGAGGTATTTCTCCTGGCAATCTTGATTTCAGCTTGTGCTTCATCCAGCCCAGCATTTCTCATGATGTACTCTGCAATAAGTTAAATAAGCAGGGTGAAAGTATACTTAAGGCCTTAAGCCTTAAGCTCGTATGAAAAGGTCCAGGAACATAATTCCTGAATCTGACTTGGGATGAGAGTGGGCAGTAGGATAAAGTTTACCTGCCTAGCTCACTGCAGCTGAGCGGCCCTGTACTGTCCAGTAGTCTTGCTCTGTCTGCTACTATGAGGCCCATATCCCTGCACATTTCTCGGAGGAAGAAATTCCAAATGGCCTTTCAATTCTTGTAAAGCCACAGACTACCTAGGCAATATTGATATCTCTGAGACTTGAGGGATAAGACGCAAATATATAGATAGACAGATTGATCAGAGTTTTGGTTGTTAACTCTCAAATTTTACATTTCTAATTCTTGATACTAACTAAATTCTAAACTTGTTGTCCTTTCCCTCTGTTTTATTTCATATATTTTAGACCTTTTCATGATTTTATTTCAAGCTCCTCGATTCCAAATCATGAGACATTTTTTGCCCTGTCAACATGTATCAGTCATCCATCTTTGGGGGCCCATTTTCCACTAACTCCTGGATGTCTACTTTCCTGCTATCTGATTGTCAAATTCTGAAGCATGTGTCCAAAACATCACTTTATTTTAATTACTTTCTAGATTATTTTATAGTCTCCAGAGTTAATATTGCCCTAATAAAACTGAAAACAGTTGTTCAATATTTCACTAAGAGGCGAAGCACCAATTAGAAAAGTTGGACTTATGAAAATCTGTTAGTATGTCCATTTAAACTTATCAATAATTTCCATTTCATGACTTTAAGAGCATGGACAGAACATAGCAGAAAGGGCACAAACATCATAAGATATCAACTAAGTTTTATATTCTGGCTAAGTTTGAATTCCACCTCTGTTGCTTACTGACTCTCTGAAGTTGGGTAGTTTTCTTACTTATCAAATGGAAACTAGATAACAAATACCCAAAGAAGTGTTATGTAAGTTAAATAAAATTCCATGTGCAAAATGCCTAAAATGGTTCCTAGCAAAAAAATGATTTATTAATGTTATAATTAATCTCAGAAATTTCCTATAGATTTATTGTTTCTGTTTCTTCTTTATTTGCTTTATTATAATTCAATATCCATTCTTCTCTTCTATCACATCAGACTAGTTTTTGCTTTTGAGAATTCTGATATTATTAATTATATTTTGGCACAATTTTTGAAGTTTACATTAAGATTTTAGAGCCAATCGTATTAGAGTAAGGCAAGTCTACCTGTTTTTTGCCTCCCTGAAAAACTAAGATGCTTTTCCTTAGTATTATTTCGTATGCATGCAAATATATTCCTTGTAGTATTTGAAAGTGACCACAGATTTTGCAAAGCAAAATATCCCATTGCTAAATACTAGTGTAACACAAGAAAACTTTAGTGTGTATTCCCTCAAGCTTAATGAAGAACAAGACATTTAGTGTCTCATTTAGCCTGTCAGACTATCTCTAACAGTTTCCAAAAGTAATTTGAAAAAACAAACCATCCAATTCTCCATCACCCAGCTCTCCTTTCCTCTGGTTTGATTGCACCCTCAGGCACGCCCTCTGGCGGTGGTAGTGAGAAGGTTGTCATAGTTCCCTGAGGACCCCTTGGAGTTACAAGTCCAGGCAATCACCCCACTTTCTGGACAGCTCAAGTTATTATAACCAGGGAAGGGGGAGGTGATGTCCGGCAAGAAGAAGCACAGGGACCTGTCCCAGCGGCCCCATCAGAGAGCCTCCTAATCCTGTGTAAAGATAAATCCGTGGCACACGGAGTTCAGGGTAGGTTGGGTTCTAGTCTACCCAGATCAGCATTCCCCAAACCACGTCTATAATTTCTCACCTTCAGGCCTTAGATCACTCTCATGTGGTGGAGTCTCCCACTTGTCAAAACATTTTCCGTGAAAAGATGTCAGAAATGGCTAATAAATAATTTTTCTTTTCTTTGGATAATGGCTTGTCAGGGCTTCCCCGGTAGCTCAGTTGGTAAAGAATCTGCTTGCCGTGCAAGAGACCCACATTCAATCCCTGAGTCAGGAAGATCCCCTGGAGAAGAAAATGGCTATGCCCTACAGTATTCTTTCCTGGGAAATCCCATGGGCAGAGGAGCCTGGCGGGCTCCAGTCCATGGGGTGGCAAGAATCGGACTTGACTTGGTGACTAAACCACCAGTGGTTTGTTAATATCCATTCACAGTGGCTTATTCTCTTTGTGTAAAGCTTGCAAGTCACTTATGATTCTATCAAACCATATTATTTATAAATTAAAATAACAAGCTGCATTTTCATCTGTCTCATTCACTAGGATTTTTAATATTTGTTTTATGAAAGAAGAGGTAAGTAATACTACCTTATTAGACAAATGGTAAATTAGACATTGGTAAATGGTTTACAAACAACAATAAACCCATAAAAACAGATCCTGATCTCACGTCTAATTCCAAAATAAATTGCTAATAATTTTTAAAAGTTAAATGTAAAAACATGAATCCAATGAGAAATAGGAGAAAATATAATGTTAATAATTACGTGTTCTCAGGGTAGGGAAGGCCTTCTGAAATGTAACTCTAGTGACAAATTATCCATGAAAAAATTTACTAATCAAATTCAAGAAAAAGTAGTTAGCCTTAAATATCAAAAAACTTTATGACAAAAAGACAAAAAGATCTCTGACATATAAATGTAATCAGAAATTTTCATTTATCAGATTTATAAGGGAACTAATTATCCCTACCTCAACCCCCCCAAAAAATGGCTGGCAAAAGAAAACATGAGCTAAGCCTGTGAGATTTTCTCCTGTCAAGGAATGTCACAAGTCATGGGTGTAGGGTGTAGGACAATTTTTAAAACTCCAAGAGGTCTATGATAGTGAGCAGAGAGTGAAGTAAAGTGAAGTCGCTTAGTCGTGTCCGAATCTTTCCGACCCCATGGACTGTAGCCAGGCTCCTGAAAGGGTAGTATTTTTAATAATTACTATAAGAGAGGCAGAAATATCTAAAAAGAATTAGGAAACTTTTTATATAATATATAAGCAGTGGAAAAGTGGTTGCCGGGGGCTGAGTTGGGGGGGGGAAGGAGAGGTGGTTGGTCAAAGGATAAGATATATAAAGTCTGAGGATCTAAAACAGAACATGGTGACTACAGTCAATAACACTATATTGTATAACTGAGATTTGTTAAAAGAGTACAACTGGAGTATTCTCACCACCCTTTCCAAAAAGACAAATACGTGAAGTGATAG
>SJYC01035795.1:0-13929 GCA_006408675.1 Madoqua kirkii
GTCCATGGGGTGGCAAGAATCGGACTTGACTTGGTGACTAAACCACCAGTGGTTTGTTAATATCCATTCACAGTGGCTTATTCTCTTTGTGTAAAGCTTGCAAGTCACTTATGATTCTATCAAACCATATTATTTATAAATTAAAATAACAAGCTGCATTTTCATCTGTCTCATTCACTAGGATTTTTAATATTTGTTTTATGAAAGAAGAGGTAAGTAATACTACCTTATTAGACAAATGGTAAATTAGACATTGGTAAATGGTTTACAAACAACAATAAACCCATAAAAACAGATCCTGATCTCACGTCTAATTCCAAAATAAATTGCTAATAATTTTTAAAAGTTAAATGTAAAAACATGAATCCAATGAGAAATAGGAGAAAATATAATGTTAATAATTACGTGTTCTCAGGGTAGGGAAGGCCTTCTGAAATGTAACTCTAGTGACAAATTATCCATGAAAAAATTTACTAATCAAATTCAAGAAAAAGTAGTTAGCCTTAAATATCAAAAAACTTTATGACAAAAAGACAAAAAGATCTCTGACATATAAATGTAATCAGAAATTTTCATTTATCAGATTTATAAGGGAACTAATTATCCCTACCTCAACCCCCCCAAAAAATGGCTGGCAAAAGAAAACATGAGCTAAGCCTGTGAGATTTTCTCCTGTCAAGGAATGTCACAAGTCATGGGTGTAGGGTGTAGGACAATTTTTAAAACTCCAAGAGGTCTATGATAGTGAGCAGAGAGTGAAGTAAAGTGAAGTCGCTTAGTCGTGTCCGACTCTTTCCGACCCCATGGACTGTAGCCAGGCTCCTGAAAGGGTAGTATTTTTAATAATTACTATAAGAGAGGCAGAAATATCTAAAAAGAATTAGGAAACTTTTTATATAATATATAAGCAGTGGAAAAGTGGTTGCCGGGGGCTGAGTTGGGGGGGGGAAGGAGAGGTGGTTGGTCAAAGGATAAGATATATAAAGTCTGAGGATCTAAAACAGAACATGGTGACTACAGTCAATAACACTATATTGTATAACTGAGATTTGTTAAAAGAGTACAACTGAAGTATTCTCACCACCTTTCCAAAAAGACAAATACGTGAAGTGATAGATACATTAATTAACTTGGTGGGGAGAAACCTTTCACAATATATATGTGTATCAAATCATCACATTATACAGTTTAAATATCTTAAAATTCTATTTGTCAATTATACATCAGTAAACTGGGTGGTGGGGTGGGGAGAAATGGAACATTTAAAAATCTATGTCCCGTGATACTGAGAGTATTAAAGTCTTTAAAGCATTAATTCAATCTACAATGCATTTCCTTCATTATTATGTTTAAAATCCTCATTTCTGCATACTTGGAATGGTCAGTTCTTGCATGGTGAAGATTTGTCTTAATTCACAGTATTTTTTGTTTTGCTTCGTAGGTACCAACAAAGGACCAATGAATTTCTCAACAACTGCCCTGCCACCACCTCCACCATCCCATCCAGCCAGCCAACCACCATTGCCAGCATCTCACCCAACACAGTTGCCAGCCCCAAGTCTGCCTCCCAGAAACATTAAACCTCCCTTAGACCTCAAGTAAGCAAAAGATTATGTCACCATTTCTTTGTCAGTCTCTTGTCGGAAATTTTCAGACTATGCTTGGCTGAGTGCTGGGGGTTCCATGTGACTCCGGTGGAGCCACAAAAGTGGTCCATTAGCAGGGAGAAGAGATGGCTTAGCAAGCTGCCCTCACACCTCCATATCCTTTATCTGCTTTGGCGATGGTTTTCCCGTTAATAGTTCATTTGAGGAAACTTTCTAGAGCCTTTTTAGAAGTTGTGAAGCATTCTTCAGGTCAACACAACCACCGTCTCCCCAGCCTTCATCATTTCCACCACCGCTACCATTCGCATCACCGCCACCGGCATTTTCACACCACCATCATTACGCCAGCACCACCACCATATTTTATTGGCGGCCTGTAATGTGCTAGGCACTTTACATATATAATCCTTATGGCTTTATTGAGTGGATAGTGTTTTCATCATTTCACAGATGAGTAAATGGAACTTTACAGAGGTTAAGTGACTCTCAATAGTAGACGTCAACAGCAGTCTGAGTCCATGGTATACTTTTAACCACTCTGCTAAATAACCTCCTATAAGTAAAAAAAAATGGAGGTTTTCTCTAAGTAACCAGATTTCTGACTGTGTATTTAAAAAATAGGAAACTTATTCAAGCCCACTGTCACTTTTCTTAGATGGTACTTTTTAGACATGTCAAAACTGTATATGTTGTTATGCACAGGCTCTTTGTCCCTGATTTACCAGAAGAGCTGGTGGAGAAAAAAACAAGCAGAAGACTGGGATAGAATGAAATATTGTTTTAAAGAGAAATAGACAATGGCAAGCATAGATTCTGCTGGCAAGTCAGAGTAGATCTTCTATTTCTTCTTCTAAAAAATTGTTTTGCATGGTTATCCTTTACCACAAATATGCCAAAAATATTTAGCTACAGTTGTTTTTCCTTCACTTTAATCCCCTACAAGATTGATGTTCATTACATCTAAAGTACTTAATATCCCTAATCCTTATGATAAACTCAGTTATTATCATGTCTGATTGACAGCTTTCCTTCAATGCTGATAATTACAATTTAGAACAGGAGTTGAAAACACACTTGTCATGGGCGGCTAGTGCTTCGTTTTACTTTATTAGGCTTTGATGGGGAGTGAGGGGGTGCTGTTGGTTAAAAGCCGAGCTCCAACCGACTAGAAGATGTTAGAGCAGTTTACTATCTTACATATAACCTGCGTTTTACATTTATGCTAACCACATGCCCTTCCAGGCGTTCGAGTTTATAGATCCTAGTTTATATGACAACCAGCTACCAAAACAGAATATGAGCCATTTGCCTACTAACATATGAGTGTCAAATAAATATTAACTTAATTAAAATAACTAATATGTGTTCTTATATAAACTTGATTTCTGTATAAATTGCTTTCTTTTCACATGTATTAAATCCTATGTCTTTATCCTACTCTGAAGAATTTAACCCATTAGATTTTTATCTCAGTACTTTTGAGGCTTATTATAATGATGCTATCCCAACAGATGGCTTTATTAGGCTTCTGGATCCTGTGTGATTCTCGTGAGAAATTTCAGTAAATACCTTGAGTATGAATTCTTGATAATTGATAAGGCAAAAAAGACTGGTAATTCTTTGACTGAAGAAATCATTGAGGTGGGTTTATCACTATTCCTGTTGTTTGAGAGTCCCTGGGACCAGTCCTAGCTTTGGTGATCAACCGCAAGGACACACAGGACCTAGCATACAGGAGTACTTGTGGCTAAGATTTATCCAAGTCATACTCTTCTAAACTTGGCAGTGGACAGAGTAAAACTGCTCCTTTCTCTAGCTACAAAAATGCAATACATGTGTGGTATTGTTGCCCAGGGAAGCCTGTTACAGCCATCTTTCTATTGAAAGCTGCCACCTAGGTCCCTTCTGCCTGGCAACTACCAAAATAGCAGACTTCTAGAAGTGAAGCAGGTGTTGACCATAAGTCGTGTTGTTTATGCAGTCTAGGCACAGCAAAGCACTCTTTATCATTAGGCAACTCTTCCTATCAGTGCGAGGAATGCTTTAGAAGTTGAGTTCCCAGATAGAAGCCTACAGACTATCTTGGTAGAAGATTCTTTTTAAAATAGCAGCTTCAGGCCTGCTACGTTAACTCTTTTCTGTAAACCTGCTGCCTAGAATCCACTGTGATAAACTGAGGAATACACAGTTGTAGAAGGAAGAACAAATTTCAAAGAGACCAGCAGCCTGGACTACTGCATCCTACCGATGTTGGTCAATTTCCCACGTTTGTAGGAAATTCTTACAAAGTCAAAAAGAGTCCACCAACCAACCAGGTTCAGATTTTTGCCTGTAACATTGCTTACATCAGAAATTAGCAAAATCCATCAGTTGTAATAAACTTAACTTCATCCTTATTTCCATTTTATTAAGGACTCCTAATTCAAAAGTCTGATTCATTTAAGAGTTACCAACTCCTCAAAATGTATATTCTCAGAAAAAAAAAAAAAAGATGCTGAGAAACAAGAATTTAGATGTTACATTGCCTAGATACGCTGGAGCTGTCACATTTAAAAGTTAAATATCAGATGAAGATGAAAGCTAAGGAATATCTTTCAGAAGATTATTTTTTCAAAAGTAAAAACGTGGTATATGGTGTAAGACTTTCAGGCTTCCATCAGAGAGCCCAAGTAAAATCCAAAATGAAGAAATATCTAGGTTGGAAACTTTCCCCCAAGTAGGGGAAGCCAGAAAAGACACAAAGAGGAAATGAAAGTAAAATGCATCTTGATAGTCAGACTCACCAATTTATATTTCACGTGAGAGGGAAATTTACAGAATGATCTTTAAGTAAAATTGTGAAAGATGGGTGTCTCTATGCTTTTACTTTGCACCACCACCCTTCTAGTAATGATTTTATGAGGCACCACTTCATGCCTTTGTAATAGAAGTTCAGGAAATATCAGTGAACAAAATAAAGATCCCTACTCACATAAAGCAGGTGGCAAGAGACATAAGGGAAAAAATAAGAAACTAGCCAAGGATATAGAATTTTAGGAAACATCAAGTGATATGGGATAAAGCAGAGCAGGTTAGGTGGTGTGAGGGCTGGGGACAGACTCATGCAGACCCTGCAAGTCGTGATAGAGATGATGGCTCTTAAGTGACGGGGGAAACGCTGAAGCGCTTGAGTGGAGCAGTGATGTTTTCAGGCTCACGTTTCATGAGTATTGCCTTAATTGTTGTCTGAAAAGAGGTAGTAGGCAAATGTTGAAGAAGGAAAACCAGTTAGGCAGATCTCTACAGAAATGCAGGCAAGATATTCTAACCAGGATGGTGCAGTGGAGATGATGACAGGGGTCCAGATTCTGGATGTACTTTGAAGGTAGAGACCACAGAATTTGGACTTAGGGTATGAAACGGAAAGAGGATCCAGGGCAACTCCAAGGTTCTGAGCCTGAGTGACTCCAAGGATGATGCGTCCATAACTGAAGGAGACTGGCTGAAAGTGAGCAAGTTGGGAATGGGGAAAATCAGGACAGCTCAGCTGCGCAAAGCTTGTGGTGTGCATGCCGGCAGAGATGTTGAGGAGGCAATTAAGTGTAAGCAGTGAAGAGCTGGAAGGGAGTTCTGAGTTATAAATATGTGTTTGTCGTGGGTGTATATACTCCATGCTTCAAGTCAGACACTGCTAGGATCACAAGGGAAGTGCATTCCTAGAACCAAGGATTCAAAAAAGAACCCGTGCTCAGGTGAGGGACTGGCTCTCAAGAGGCATAAATGACTGATAAGGTTCACATATCCCCCAGGGGGTTGAGTCTGTGTGGCTTAAGGCACGAAAAAGAACTTCTAATGTGGATCAAAGAAAGAATTTCAGAAGATCACATGGCCATTATTACCTGCCTACTTCCCAGAAGTCACTTGTAATTATATTGTTCAGGTCAGAATTTTCCTTAAGAATGTAAAGAATTGGAGGCAGGTGAGAATTTAAAATAATAAACATATTTTAAAAGAAAGTAGCTGAAGCCAAAATTATAGTGCAATTTAAATTGTATTGTTTCCCCACCTAGTGGTCAGAAAGCAGCTAGCTCCACGTTCTATTTTATTCAGATGTCTGAAGAGGAACTGAAATGGGTCAGAAGAGCTCGTTTATCATTTTCAGTGTTCAAATCAACTTCTTTAGGGTAACATATTTCTTGGTGCCACTTTAAAAAAGTAATTATAATTTTAACAATGTAACTGATTATTCATATGAATATAGAACCAATAGTTGAATATTTTAGTAGACAAGGCAAATTTCATGGTTATTAATAGTAATGAGACAGGAAAAGTGAAATAATAAGAAATAATAACTAATGGAAATGACTAAAGTTGAAAAAGGAAAGTTTAACCAGATCTTATTTTGAGGTCATTCTTAGTGTAAGATTTTTCTGGCTCTAAAATGAGAAGAAATGTAAGAATTCACCATTGTAACCTTTTTTATTAGTTAGAAATATTTAACATTTTCTGGAGTTTGATACTTGCCATATCAGTCATGCACTCCAGACAAACTTACCTAAGTCCATTGGCTTAAACAAGTCATCAAAATTGTATAATTTCTCATGCGTTAAATACAGGAAGACGTGTTCCAGAGAAAAATTCACTGGATTTCATTTTCAGTGAGGGCAGGCATGGAACAAAGTGTCACTTAGATTTCCTCTGTCTTTAAAAATCAAACTGACAAATGCTAAAGTCACAGAATAAAGGTCGTGAATGGCAAATAAGGTATAAAGGTCAATAGCTTCCCATCTTTAAAAGTCAGGAAATAGCGCTCTAATAGCTTTCTGAGCATGGCAATCATAACATTACATTAATTTTGCTTTTCTTTTTTAATTATGTATGCTAAAATAGAAAAACAAAGAACTATAGTGAAAGACCTTTTCGAATAGACGTCCTTACTGTAACAACTGATAAGCCTCCTTTTCTTTTTCACCCACTCCCTCTGCTTCATTTTCTAGGACTTGGGTTGTGACTAGTTTCACTGATGGTCTGTTTCTCTCTGTTTGGCTTTTCTCAATGCCAGTAACACTTTTTTTTTTTTTTTACAGTTTGATCTGGGTCTATCCATGACGCTCACCTCCTTCTCCCTCTCATCTTTCTTCCTTTTATTCTTCACTGTTATTCCTATTCTTAACATTATTTCATACTTAGTGAATATTTTGCTGTTCTATATGTGTTGAATTCAGACCTATATAAAACTAAAATTTAAATGCTATAATGTTGGGTCCATGAATATATGCATGCATGTAAACATTATCTATAAGTAATACATGGTTTGAAATAAGTGTAAGTAGATATGAATGAGCATGCTACACAGATCTTCATTTTGCAAATATTTGTTGCTCTTCTGTGTGTTTCAGGAAGTTAACTGCAAGTCCAGTAGTGTTTTTAACTTAATATTATTTTCAAAAATAATAAACAGTTCACTTTAGTAATAAATGCTAGTTTCTTAGTGTTACTAAGACAGCGTTAATTTAGTCAAAAGTCCTATACCTGACAAGAATTATTCTAACAGCTTCCTAAAATGACAGTCATAATAATAAATTAACTAACAAAGACATAATCTCATCATACCAAGGGTTTTACGGTCTCATAGTAGGAATGAAGTGAAATGAAGTAAAGGGATAGAGACCTGCAGGTAGTTGCTGTATAATTACAATAATCCAGAATAGTCTCTGTAGTGAGCAACATATAACATATGGAAGTAGCAACTGCAGGAGCTTGGGAGAGTTGAGATAACTTCACAGAGGAGGGAGTGTTTCAGGAGAATCTTAAAGATTAAGGAGGGCCTCCACAGGGGATGATGAGAAGGGAGGATTACTCCAGAGAAGGCCAAACCTTGTGGCTCACATGGTAAAGTGTCTGTCTACAATGCGGGAGACCTGGGTTTGATCCCTGGGTCTGGAAGATTCCCTGGAGAAGGAAATGGCAACCCACTCCAGTACTCTTGCCTAGAAAATCCCATGGACGGAGGAGCCTAGTGCAGGCTACTCTACATGGGGTCGCAAAGAGTCGGACACGACTGAGCAACTTCACTTTCAAGCATGGAGGAACAAGAAACCAGTCTTCAGAGAATAAGTGAATTCAGTGTTAATATCTGAAAAGAAGATGACGTAAGAAGAGGAAATATGAAAAATAAAACTGTAAAAGAGCAGGATTGATCTTAAAGACCTGTACACTATGAAAAGGACAATAGATTTTATTCTATAGGATGTCAATGTATTTTGATGTCTGAGGTGTTTTACATCTTATGCTTTTAATTAATACTCAATTTACTAAAGTTAATAGTGTAAAGGCCTAATTTATTTTAAGTACTTAAATTCACATAATTTGCTATGCTATTTATACACCTAGTAATTTTTATTTCAATAAAAATGATTATTTTCAGGAGGATCTTTGATCAATGATAGACAACTTAGACTAAATTCTTTCATATCAATACTTATGCTCATAATAAACTTAATTAAGCTCGTTTACGTATTTGACATTGCATGTATAAATTTACATACTGAATTTTACTTTTAAGCATTTCTGATGCCTGACTGAACAAATTTCATAACTTTACTCAGCAAAACCCTCCCAAGAACTTGTAAACAACTCATAAATCTATTAAATCATATCCAGTTCCTTTAAATAATCCAATTGCATTTACAATTGGATTTTTCAGATACTTTTAAAGAAACATATTTATTTTTTAAAATGTTAAGCATATAAAAGGCAAGGAGAATAATATAATGAGTACCCATATACCCCTCCCCAACTTCAACAATTATAAGCTCACTACCAATCTTGTTTTATCTATACACTACCCACTTCCCTCATCTCGTATTATTCTGAAACTAATATCAAACATCATATAATTACATTCATAAATATTTCAGTAGGTATTCCTAAAAATAGACCCTTTGTATTAATATAAAACATCAAGCCACTATTCAGTTGCCTCTTAAATCCTGTGTGGGTTTTTTTGTTTGTTTGAGTAAGAATCCAACCAAAGTCTGTGGCTTATATGTTTCGCAATTCTCTTTCAAGCTATAGGTTCCTCTTGTATTACTTTCGTTTTGCTTATTGCAGCTTATTTGTTGGATACATCAAGTTGTTGGTGGGCATTATAGTTGCCCACAGTCGACATCGTGCTGATTGCTTCCTTATAGTCAGCTTATGTGTTCCCCATGCCTCTGTAAACTGGCTGTTGGATATAAACAAGCACTGATCAAGTTTCGTTCTATTTTCAAAATGTGCTTCTTTCTTTGTTTAGGTAAGACATAAGACTCCTTCCTAAGTGATGGTGGATTTTTTTTATCAGGAGCTCATAGTTTTAGCTGACTCTGTTTTGTGAGGCCAGCAATCATAGACATTCAACACTTAAGAGTCCTTAGTTTTCAACTAAAATAATAAGCCTAACTCACAAATATCTAATGTAATAAATTTCTTAAACATAACAAATACTTAAAATACTGAACATACATTATTGTCCCAATGATTAGAAATTTTATTTCACAGATTTTTATATCACGGGTTTGAGTTACTTCATCCTTTCTGTATTTAATTCTGAATCTTCTAAGATTCAGAAGAGAAACAAGTGTCATGTCATGGTCAATCTCCCTGGGCATTCACACTTACCTAGATAGTAAGCTATGCATATGTGTTAATATTTAAATGTTCAATTTTTTAAGTGAATTTATTAGATGAAAGTTTATGACTACATATATGTCTAAAGTATTTCTTCCAGAGTCACAAGGACATCCGCTAAGACTTTTTTATGGCCTTAGTGATAGCAAGGCTCTTCCCATTCCCATTCTTCAAATGGTATTAATTTCACTTTGGAAAGATCACTTTGGCAGCTGTATAAAGAAAGGACTTTAAGGGTAGAAAAAATGAAGCACAATTCTCATTACTAAAAGACTATCCCGAAGGCCACTGCAGGGCTCCGCACTAGGGATGGTAGAATCCGGATCTTGTGTCTAGCAGGACAGGGGAGAGAGATGGAAGGGGAAGTGTGTTATAGGAGACATTAAATATGTGGAACTGACAGAACTTGATTAATTTGACATAGCACTGTGAAAAAGTGAGAAATACAGGCTCTCACTTTTTGAGTGAGGCTTGGGTGGTGAAATGAATTTGTGGTGCAATTCACCAAGGTAAGAAACTGAGTAGGAAAAATCAATTTAGGCTGAAATGAGAAAGGAAAACCTCAACTTCCGGGGTGTTAATATACAGCCATCAGTGGAACTACAAGCACAGATAGAATGATAAATATATAGATAGGCAGATGGCAGATAGGTGGATGTGTCTGAAACAAAGAATATGAGATTCTCTATGGGCTAGAGATTACAGTGTGAAGTCACCAACATTAAGATACTTTGTGAAGATGAGGAAGCATGTGAGAATGTAAGACCATCTAGGGGCAAAGGTAGAAGGAAAAAAATGCAGAGGCGAAGACAAGAACACAAAAGAACGGCATCATTAAAAGGGAAGTCAGAGGAAACTGACCCACAAAAAGCATTGTAGGATTGAGACCAGAGAGAAAAGATATGAGCTGGAAGAGATTTCTCATAGAACCGAAAGAAGCTCCAGAAAAGCAAAATAGCCCTAAGAGTAGTTTCAGTGAAGGATTAGCGAAGAAAGTTAAGATTGCAGTCAATGAAGAGACAAAGGGGAGGAGAGCCAGTAAAGTGAGTACAGACAGTTTTCCCTACTTGGACTAGGAAGAGGAGATGTCCTTGCCATGATGTGTAGAATTTAGAAAGGTGAAGAGAAATGTGTGTTCTTTATGAATGAGAGTAACTTGGGCTGAGGGAGGAAACAATACAATAAGCCCCTTACACATGAACAAGGTCCATTCCGAGAGGAAGCTCGTAAGTTCATTTGTTCTAACCTGGGTTGTAAATATTGCTTAGGCTGTAACTGCAAGCCTCGGTACCCAACTAACACAATGGGCTCTATAGTACTGTACTGTAATAGGTTTATAATCCTTTTCAAATAAATAATACATAAAAAACAAACACAGAAAAAGTAAAGAAAATATTCTTACTTTTACAGTACAGTATCTTCAAAATACACTAGAACATTACAATAGCTGGCATACAGGGGCTGATGTTGAGTGAACAGGCAAGAAGAGATACTAATTGGGGGAGGGAGAAGAGGTGGGAGATAGCAGAGCTGAAGGATCATCAGCAATGGGAGACGGAGGGCAAGCTGCAATTTCACTTACTCCTGACATAGTTGGATATGTAAATACATACACACATTTGCTCTTTGAAAGCTTGCAACTTGAAGATTTGTTTGTAGAAGACTTACTACAGTGAGATATTTAGGGATGGGGAGTGAAAGAAAAAGAATAATAAAAATAAATGATATGATATGACACACAGAAGAAAAGGAATAAAAGGTAGCACTCAGAACACAGATGGAAAGAAGGACTTTGGAGATACAAGGATGGATGTAATTGTAGAGAAGCTTGGAAGTTAAAGGAACGTATTTTCTTAAGAGAGTTCACTCCCAATAACAGCTAAATAGTGAAATAAGAAACAAAATCATCTAATGATAAAGGAAAGGAGATAAATAGGAGATTTAAGGGAAGAAGTGAAGGTCTTGAATAGTTATCCAGAAGAATGATGTAAAAGAAGATTGACTAGGAAAAAGGTGTAATGAGATTATAGGATAGTGTTGGGAATGCAGCTGAGGCTGAACGTCAATTATTTGTAATCTCTCAAATCGGTAAGATGGCAATTTCCCCCAGCTATGCTAATCAACCCAAGAATAGAAACAGAAAATATAGATAGTTCCATAAGTCACTAGGGATTCGTGGGGCCCAGGTATTGGTAACTGTTATGAGTAGTTGGAGTGAAGTGGTTTGAAATGAAGCACCTTGAAATCCAAGCCACAACTGATAGAAGCAAAGCCAGGTGGAGAATACCTAGAAAGGGGGGAGGAGCCAGGATTGAAAGCTAATGGCCTTTGAAAGCTATACTGTACAGCCAATTATCCACCTTCAGACTCAGAATTGACTTATTGATATACTGTCATTTTTAACAGAAAAACATATTACTGCTCTGAAACTATGGATTAATTGTAGGTGCTCACTTTGTATGGACAGTGCTGGACACAAGTTCCCCAATTCTCCACTGTTTTGCAGCAGTAGCAGCGTCAGTACAAAGCTAAAACCTGTTCTACCGACTTAGAAGTTTTAAATCAGGGTAGATATGAAAGAGAAAAGAGTTATTATCTTATTTTTAAAATTTTGTTATTTTTATTGCTATTGTTGGCTGCACGGGTCTTTGTTGCCGCTCGCAGCCTTTCTCTGGCTGTGGCGAGTGGAGGCTGCGCTCCAGTACAGTGCGTGGGCTTCTCGTACTGGTGGTTTCTCTTGCTGTGGAGCATGGCTTCGGCATTTGTGGCACACAGGCTTAGGTGCCTGCAACACGTAGGATCTCCCCAGACCAAACATGTGTCCCCTGCCAGATTCCCAACCACTGGACCACCAGCGCAGCCCAAGAGTTATTTTTAAATAATCCTTTTATTTTTTTTTCTTTTTCATTGTAATAGTAGCATCTACTTATCCCATTTTCACTTTTTCCTCTCTTGTTTTCAGAGGCCCTGTAAATGAAGAAAATCAAGATAGTGTCATGCACTCTGATGGTAAGAGGCAAATGATGTTTTATTTTTTGTTCCCTTAGATATGAAAGTTAGAGTTAATTATTCTCATAGGGTCATTAATGAGTCATTATCATCATTAGTCCATTCAATGGACTTGTTTTACTTATTTATTCTCTTTTCTCTTCACGACCCACTGTCTTTGCTTCTTTATCTCATCAGAGTAAAATATTTTATTGCACTTAGTATGTATATGTATTTTGTATACATTCTTTGTATATTGTTGTATGTGTATATATATATATATATTTCAGTTTGCATAAACAGTATAGTATAGCTCATTCTGGTCATTTTTTTACACTCAGACTAATGTGTTCTGTGAGGCTTATCCATGAATATATGTATATTTAATTTATTTCTGTTAACTACTGCACAGCTCTCCATGGTATGCATCCTATGCATATGTAACCTCCAACTTACTATTACCGAAAATGATATTTAGTTCAGTGCACCTTCTTGTCCATATCCCCATGTGAACCTCTGAGAGCCTTCCTTTAAGATGTGTATCAAGGAACAGAGTGACTGCTTGTAAGCTACGGCATATTCATTCTGACTGAGTAGTACTGGAGTACTTTCCAGAAGAGCTGCATGTGTGTAGTCCCATCCCAGGGCATGAAGATTCTAAGATGCTTGCCTTTCACCAGTGCAGAGGCAGCTTTCCAGTTTCCAATCTTCTGTGTGTAAAATGTCTTGTTTCAATTTCATATCTCAGCTTACTACTGAGTTCAAAACCTTGACTCTCTTCTGTAAGTTGCTACTTCCAATTCCTTGATCATTTTTGCTTGGGGTTAGTATCCTTTTCTGGATGACTTGCAGGAGTTCCTTTGTATTCCAGATATCAATACCATGCCAGTTGTAGGGTAGAGAAGGCAATGGCAACCCACTCCAGTACTCTTGCGTGAAAAATCCCATGGATGGAAGAGCCTGGAAGGCTACAGTCCATGGTGTCGCTAAGAGTCGGACATGACTGAGCGACTTCACTTTCACTTTTTACTTTCATGCATTGGAGAAAGAAGTGGCAACCCACTCCAGTGTTCTTGCCTGGAGAATCCCAGAGATGGGGGAGCCTGGTGGGCAGAGAGTCAGACACGACTGAAGCAACTTAGCATCAGCAGCAGTTTTAGGAATTGCAAATATCTTCTCTCATTCTGTCCATTGTCTATTAACTTAGTCCATACTGTCCTTCATTGAACATAAATATGTTTTGATATAATCAAATTTATTAATACTTACTTTGTAATTTCTACTTTTAAAGTTTCATTTAAAATTCCTATCCCTAGGAAATAAAAATATTCTCTTCTATTTTCTTCTATGAACTTTATCCTTTATAGTTAGGTCTTTGATTGTTTGCAGTCCACTTCTGAGGAATTAGTAGAAACCTAGATGTTTTTTCTCATGTACAAAGTCAGTTTTCCCATTATGATACTATGAAATTCACCCTTATCTCATTAATTTATAATACCACATTCACTATATTAACTCTATTGGTGTGTTTGTGTGTACATAATGTTCCTGGGTTTGACCTCTGGGTCAGAAAGATCCCCTGGAGAAGGAAATGGCAACCCACTCCAGTATTCTTTGCCTGGGAAATCTCACAGGCAGAGGAGATTGACAGGCTACAGTCCCTGGTGTTGCAAAAGAGTCAGAC
>SJYC01035796.1:0-13576 GCA_006408675.1 Madoqua kirkii
TTTTTTCTCATGTACAAAGTCAGTTTTCCCATTATGATACTATGAAATTCACCCTTATCTCATTAATTTATAATGCCACATTTACTATATTAACTCTATTGGTGTGTTTGTGTGTACATAATGTTCCTGGGTTTGACCTCTGGGTCAGAAAGATCCCCTGGAGAAGGAAATGGCAACCCACTCCAGTATTCTTTGCCTGGGAAATCTCACAGGCAGAGGAGATTGACAGGCTACAGTCCCTGGTGTTGCAAAAGAGTCAGACAAGACTTAGAAACTAAACAACAGCAAATGTGTGTTCCTGTTTGTGTGGATGTAGATTTTATCTGTCTCTGAGCTCTCTGTTTTATTCTATTGGTCTATTCATTCATGTCTCAGTTCCACATGGTTTTTATTGTTATTGTTTTAGATGATGTCTTAATACTTGAAAATTTGTTGATATTATTAAACACTTGAGCAGTAAAATATCTTTTAAAAAATCTAATTAAGTTGATTTGTTTGATACATGAAAGCAAATCCTTGGGAACAAATGAGTCAAAAAGTGTGAACTTGTGATTTTCTGGCAAAGCCTGTGTTCCACATAAGCCCACAAAACCAAGTGTGGATGCTTTTAGCGTCCATTCATAAAGCAACTAAAGAGTGTCTTCAGTTTTTTTCACTTTTGCTTTATTTTATGAAAGCTAATGAAATGATTTTATAATAAGTTACAAGGTTTGGAAAAGCCATAGTAAGGATCTAAATCATTCTCTACTTTGACAAAGTATAGATTCTGTTAACATTATGAACTGTTTTGAGTATTATGTTACGTCTAACAATCCTCTATTAAAGCACTTCTTAATTATTATCTCTTTTTTAAAACACTTCAGGTACTGGAAATCTAGATGAGGTTAGTTTCTCTTTTTTTTATTCTTCTCCTATTATATTGCTGTAACTAGAATATGTAACAATTGCTGTGATTTATTTTCTACTGACATAAACTAACAGAGGAAAACTCTTAAGAATAATGGGGAATATTCTTCCATTGCAATTTTATTTCACCTGAAATGCTTGAGATATTAAACACCAGTCATTACTGAGTCACTGACTCAGTAATTTTGTTATGCTAAACAGAAACTGAAGTCTGGCTACAAATCTAAATTACATAGCAAGATATAAGATGAAATCTTTCTGTGTTTCCTTTCCTAGTCTGTCTCCAAAAAGGAAAAAAAAAATTAAATATGCAAAATGTACACACAAATTTGTGATTGTTTTACTGAGTATTTGAGCGATGTAGTATATATTTGTTTCCTTATTGAATAATTGCAGTAAGTCATTATTAATGTTTTTCTTGACAGGAACAAGAGAGTGAAGGAGAAACATATGAAGACATGTATGAGCAACATTTTTTAACCATATTTTTCTTCTAAGATGAATATAATAGTTTGTATGAGGGAGAATGAATGGATATTCAATAGTAGGAGGGGGAAAGTTCAACTGTTCAAGTGACGGGCATATAATGATAACCTTTATTTCAATACAAAGGACTAAAGATTCCTTTCTTGTCTAAGGATTTTACAGAGGACTCTGTTAAAATGCCATTGTGTGAGAGGTCAGAAACCTACAACCCACTAGACAGCCCACAGGCAGGGAATTACAGGGCCAGGAATCTGTATTTCTTGCTCTCAGTGTGTCTTTGGGCAAATGAATTTGTGTACATATTACAATGTCCTCACCTAGGCAGTACTTTACCTCAAAATTCAGCTCTGAGAGACGATTTAACACAGCACCAGATGCCAAAGTTTTAACCTGCTTAAAAAGAGAAATGTTAAAAAGAGTTCCCAAATGGGTTTCTGGGAAGTCCAGGATTAAGAAATTTCTTAGCAAATGAGTGAAAATTAAAAGAGCATTTTCTCTTATTTATCTTTTGTTGATTCAAATATGTTAATCTTCCCCATCCAGAATTCAGCTAATTCTGAAAAGTTTCTAAATGAAGATTTGTACCTATGAGTACAAGTGAATAAGTCTATGTGAACTTGTACCATTGAGTGTACTCTTGTGAAAGAGATTGGGTAGGGAGGGGGGCGTTAATTGTATTCAGGCTGACAGGCTGCAAAAACCTTTAGGTTTTAAGAACAGTCTCACACACCAAAGAATTTTGACAAGACTTAGCTTTGTACCTTCACCTCTATTCCACACACTATCTTCTGTTTGGGGTAGGAACCTCTCTAAATAGTGAGCCTGAACACATAAATGCCTGCAGGTGCTGAAACAACCAAATTTTTATCCACAGAGACACATCCAAAGAAAAAGAAAAGAAAAGAGAAAAGGAGGAAAAGAAGAGATTAGAGCTGGAGAAAAAAGAACAGAAAGAGAGAGAAAAGAAAGAACAAGAAATAAAGAAGAAATTTAAAGTAAGAGCTTGCTTGCTGATGGGTGAAAAACAGTAACCTCTCTTATAACTTTCACACAAAAGGGGCACCATTTTTTGAAACCTTGCATGGTTGAACAACTACTTAATCATTGTTTTCTAAAAAGTAACTTCTTTCATAAAAGTAAGGTTTTTGTCTACTACACTCCATTATCCCTGCACTAAAAATGCAATACAATAAAATCCAAATAAAATATGTAGCTTATAATCTGGATAAAATCTAAACAAAATATGGTGGGCACTCAGGAAATTTTATGTCGCTTGGGTGAATGAATATTCAGTTACTCAAATCCATTCTGACTGTCCTCGTTATGTGTTTCATCGTACCTGGAAAATTTCATGGACAGAGGAGCCTGATGGGCTACAGTCCGAGGGGTCACGAAGAGTCGGACACGACTGAGCATTTCATATTAACCTACTTCCCTGGTGGCTCAGACGATAAAGTGTCTGCCTGCAATGCAGGAGACCTGGGTTCGATCCCTGGGTCGGGAAGATTCCATGGAGAAGGAAATGGCAATCCACTCCAGTACTCTTGCGTGGAAAATTTCATGGATGGAAGAGCCTGGTAGGCTACAGTCCATGGGGTTGTAAAAAGTCGGACACGACTGAGCAACTAAGAGATTAAAGAATATGGGCTCAGGACTACACCCATACATATCCCTGTGGCATGTATTATCATGGTGCATGGGACAGAAGTGTCTCTGGATTAAGCAGACCTGTCTCAATAAAACTCCGTGAGCCACCTGACTGGTGCTGTCTAGACCTGACTCACATCTGTGCCTTTACTTTAAGCCTATGTACATGCTGACTTCTCATACCTTTGTTTCTCCTTCTTCCTCCTTGAGCTCTGTCTTCTCTGATCTTTCATTCTAACTGGATGACTCCTGTTACTACCACCACTACCACTATACTTGCAGGCTGTCCTTTCTTGGCTAGGCTTTGACGACATGGCCCGTCTGGTATGGGTCTGGTATGTCAGCTATATTTAGAGTGATTATCTAGTCACAAAACTATTCTTCACTTTGAGAAGGATTCATATCAAGTTTCCTTTAAGTATTTAGTTCCTCCAGAACATTAATCTATGGTTTGAGTTATAAAAGTCTGGCTTATATATAATTTCCCAGTATATTGACTATAGTGAAAAAAGATGCAACAGTAGGCACAGGGAAAATGTAAAACTTAGAGTCAGTTGGACAGATGTGGATTCAAATTCCAGCTGCATTTGTGAGTTACATAATAGTGGACATATTGCTAAACTTCTCTGAACCTCAGATTCTTATTTTTAAAGTGAACAGGCAATATTTCTCCTGAAAGTTTGTTATGGGATTAAATAAAATAATATGTGGTGTCTATTATAGGCTCTCGTTCAATTTTGCTTACTATATATAAGCAAAAGTAAGATTGCAATATGACTATTAAAATACTTTACTCATACAGAATGTATGGTTACCAATGTTCATAGTTTTCAAGTAGAAAGCATGGAAAATTAATTTCTTAAATGAAAATTTTTATAACATACTTTTTATGAAGAGGTTGTTTATAGTTTTGAAGGAATTATGTGAAGCTTTCCTTTGTGGGTTTTTTTTTTTTTTGAGAAGCCAATTTTGGGTAGTTTCACTCATTTATTCAAATAATATTTGTTAGTAAGAAAAAGATAAGATATGAAATCACACCACCAAACGTGAACTCAAACATTTTTCAAGACTAGGACTTCACATGCTATATTCCTCCCACAAAATTGTTAATAGATGTTCAAATTAAATAAATAAATGTGAGAACTGTTATACAGTTCCACATTTCATTAATTCTATGACAAAATATTTCACATTTTAAAATTCTGAAATTAGGATGCATTGTAAAATTGTTGGCACATCAAAGTTTAAATCAAGCTAGTTTACTTTCTTGGCAGTATAATTAATGATGGTATCTCACAATTCATCACATCACAAGTTCAATAAATAAAGTAGAGCTTCTTCAAAAATCACGATGCATATTTGCATATCAAAAGACTCAAGAGTTTCTGTTGAAAAGACAAAAGATTAGGAAATTAGGACTTTAGGATTCATGGGCTCTAAACTAGATTACTCCTCTGCTGTCAAGAAACCACTGTACTCTTCAGGATATTAATTATAAAAACATTACATAATATTGGTTTGCTATTTATTTTTATTCACAAAGCTATTTCTAAACTGTTATCTTGTTTATAGCAGGTAATGTCTACTCCAAGTTTATAGACAGCAAGTACCATGAAGTTGAAAAAAAGGAAAGAAAATGTTTTTCTCACAAGTACAACCTACCACCACCACTAACCCTCTCTCTCTTGCTATTTTAAGCCTGCAGAGAACCATCAGAGTAATTGCACAAAGCAGAGAAGGAAATAACCTCTGCTAGTAAGCAGAACACCAGCATACCCCATAAAAACACATAGCACCCAGCATGTCGCATACATAAGTGGTATTTGATTTTCAGTCACTTCCTCTTCAAATCTTCCACAGAGTTCCCAAGGTCAACAGATCACTGCCATTCTCTCCTGGCCCCTGAACATGTGCTTACCTATTTTTGCTGGTTCTGTCTGACCTCTGCAATTTTCCCTTAGCCCCCTCCTATAAGAACCCTCACCAGAAATAACATTCACCCTCAACTTCTGATTCAAACCTGTAAATGTTGGTAATAAACAGGTTAGCAAGTAATGGACCTAGTCTTTCAAAACTGCATTCCTTAAGGATTTCCTGAATAGTAAGAAGCTGGTTGTGATTTTTCCCCCCCTCTTTGCAGCTAACAGGCCCTATTCAAGTCATCCATCAACAAAAGCTTGCTGTGATGTCAAAGGAGGAAAGAATGAACTGAGCTTCAAGCAAGGAGAGAATATTGAAATAATTCGCATCACAGACAACCCTGAAGGAAAATGGCTGGGCAGAACAGCCAGGGGGTCATGTGAGTGCATATTTTTCTAAGACTTCAAAGTGTTTTCTTTTGAGCCAATCTTAACGTGAAAATTCTTCCAAAGCTAGTCATAAGCATTAAGTTGGGAGTATGTTACAAAGTAGACAAAAATAAGATTTTAAATAACAAGAATAGCTCCATCTTCACCTCATTTGTGTAATATTTTTAGTTGGGAAAAAATGTAAGTATAATATCCCAAGGAGGAGCAAAGAGTATTAGGTTCTTCATTGATGTTAAAAAGCAAAAATGTTTCTTCTGAATCACTTTAGAACCTTGAAAACAGGGTTTAGACTTACCCCAAAGCGCAACATCATGAGACTTTGACAAAGCGCAGTGAAGCATGTGTCAACAAGTCTTTTAAGTCAGAATTGCAAGCAAAGAAATAAAGGGAAAATGTAAAAAGAAAGTGTATAATTTATATTTTATTTACAACTCTATGATATTTAAACTACAGTTATCTGAACATAAATTGTTCCCCTAGATGGCTATATTAAAACAACAGCTGTAGAGATTGACTATGACTCCTTGAAACGGAAAAAAGGCTGTCTCAGTGCTCTTTCATCAAGACCTTTTGAAGATGACCAGGAAGTGTATGATGACGTTGCAGAGCAGGAAAATGTTAGCAGGTATATGTAAAAACAAATTGGAAAGCAAATCAAACTCCTCTTTGTCAGATGCTACAATTTTACTTTCCTAATATCCTACTACTTTCTATCACTAAGTTAAATTACCATTTACAATCACTTCAATATGGATGATAACTCATTTGAAACTCTATATAGTCTTTCATTTTACTCTTTGGCTATTTGTGTTAAATACTGCTTGAAATGTAATGGGCCATTGGCAGATGTGTTGTCAGTCCAAAATACTGTTTTGCAATATTCTTCTTATTTGACTTTAAGGATACGCCTAGAATACATATGGGAGAAGGCAATGGCAACCCACTCCAGCGTTCTTGCCTGGAGAATCCCAGGGATGGCAGAGCCTGGTGGGCTGCCGTCTATGGGGTCGCACAGAGTCGGACACGACTGAAGCGACTTAGCAGCAGCAGCAGCAGCAGAATACATATGACTTTGTAAAATATGAAGCATGAGATATAAAAGTCAGTTCTAAAAATATAAAATATTTTTCTCTGAAATCTGAGTCTAAATATATTTGTCATTGTTATTTGAAAATATAACAAATAGAAATGCTTTTTTATGACAACTTTGCTCTTTAAGAGTAAAAATGTAAAAGCTCAGTCCACTATGATCCCTAGCAATCAGCTAAGGGTTCAACTTTCCATTGGACCTTGTGGCCTTCCCTGGAAAAATTACAGGACCATCTTTCTGGGGCAGAGGGACAGATCAAGACATCCTTTCTAGAGGAATCAAAGGGGAGGGCAAACTTCTCTCTCGTACTTTCCTTCTCTTTCTTCTCAGTCTCCATCTCCCTTTATAGTGCCTCTTCTTCTGTCTCTTTCTCCTAGCTCTGATCTTCCTTGTTCTTTCTTTTTCTTCCTTTTCTGTTCTCCTTTCATTCCTTCTTTGGTACAGCCATAATCTCTTTAAACTGAAGGAAAAGGAGAAGGAAAATCTCCAACCCAGTGAAGAATCCTCATTTTTCTATGCCGACTTTGTGAAACAGGGAAACCTCCCCACTTGATCTATGCAAGATCTTCATTTGAGAAAAAAATGTGTCTGCATTCTTTATAACTCAAATTTCAAAGTAAAAAATGTTTTTATTATTAAGCATTCTAAAAATGTAAAAAGATCAAAATAGAAATATATTAATATTTATTAATACTAATAGTTATGAAACATATAAAGAATTAAATTTCCCTTTTATGGTTTTGAGCTTATGGCATCAGTTAAACTTATATTGCTTTCTGGCACTTCATCATTCTATAATGACTGATATCAATGCTGTCTTAACATATTATGATCATAAATTATGCAATACATATAAAAACATGCTGTGTATGCACTGGAGTTTACAGATTGTAAATTGACCTTAGTAATAAGAAACACCTTGACCTACTTTGAAGTAGCAAATGTCAGATTTGATATCAGAGTTCCAAATGGCCATATTCTGAGAGTTACAGAATTTTCTGGACATGAGCGTGTCTTACCATATACATTATCGGCATATATACCTTATGTTGGGCTTCCCTGGTGGCTCAGACAGCAGAGTCTGCCTGAGATCCCCTGGAGAAGGAAACAGCAACCCACTGCAGTATTCTTGCCTGGAAAATCCCATGGATGGAGGAGCCCAGCATGCTGTAGTCCATGGGGTTGCAAAGAGTTGGACGTGACTGAACTACTTCACTATACCTTATGTTTGTCTTTTATCTTTAAAACACACACACACACACAATTTTTCTTATTTTGGGATTAAAGAATTCCACTTTCACTTTTCACTTACATGCATTGGAGAAGGAAATGACAAACCACTCCAGTGTTCTTGCCTGCAGAATCCCAGGGACGGGGGATCCTGGTGGGCTGCCATCTGTGTGGACACAACTGAAGTGACTTAGCAGCAGCAGCAGCAGCAGTAGTGAGATACATATATATATTTACACTGATGAAAATACTCAAAAAATAAATAAATCCACAAAAAAGGGATGATATCCTGAAAATGAAGCATTATTTTCATAATAAATGACTTTCCCAAATTAATGCCATTACCTTTTTCATTTTAACTAGTTTCTGAACATACCACAGGGCTTTCCAAATGGTTCAGCAGTAAAGAATCCACCTGCCAATGCAGAAGATCCAGGTTTGATCCCTGGGTCAGGAAAATCCCCTGGAGAAGGAAATGGCAACCCACTCCAGTATTCTTGCCTGGGGAGTCCCATGGACAGAAGAGCCTGGCATGTTACATTCAGTCCAGGGGCTGCAAAGAGTAGGACACAACTTAGTGACTAAACCACCACCACCATACATTCCACAACTCTACGAGACATCTCCAGTTAGTAAATGCGTAGCAGAAAAGGGATCTCCTGTTTAATAAAATGGGGTTAGAGGAAGTGTATAGCTTCACTGATTAATATTTTAAACAAGTACAGCACCACAATATTTTACTAGAATCTATTACATTGGAAGGACTGATGCTAAAGCTGAAACTCCAGTACTTTGGCCACCTCAGGCGAAGAGTTAACTCACTGGAAAAGATTCTGATGCTGGGAGGGATTGGGGGCAGGAGGAGAAGGGGACAACAGAGGATGAGATGGCTGGATGGCATCACTGACTCGATGGACGTGAGTTTGAGTGAACTCCGGGAGTTGGTGATGGACAGGGAGGCCTGGCGTGCTGCGATTCCTGGGGTCGCAAAGAGTCGGACACGACTGAGCGACTGAACTGAATTGAACTGATTCCTTCTTTATGCATATTTAATAAGAAAATGAAAGAAGAGACATCACTTTTACACAAGTTGTTTGTTTGGTTTTTTTTTGAAACTACAGCTGCTGCTGGCAGAGATCTTATAACAGGACATGCTTTGTCCTTAGTAGAACAAGGAGAGATGCTGAGTATAGCTGCAGCTTGTTCTGGCAAGAATAAGAGAAAGCACCAGCCTCTCCTCTCCCTCCCCCATATACCTCCTGGCTCCTATCAGGAGGTTCTTGACCAGCTCATTCCCAGTTTCTCCAGGGTTAGGAGATCCAACTGTATACCTCACACTCTGAGAGCAGACAGGAGGCTTAAAAAGCACAGATCCTGGCAGCTGTTCTTCTCCCTTTCTTCTCAGTGAAGCAGTTTTTTGTAATAAAAGTGAAAAGTTGAACAAAAGGAAGTTACAAGTACAAATACCACTCCTTCGTCATATAGAAAACTCTTCTTCTAGGTGTGTTTCCCAACCTTTTTCCTGCCATCTCTCATTGCCTCTTTCTCTTTCCTTGTCTTTTCTCACACTCTCCTTTCCGTCCCTCTAGCTCACCAGATCAATGGTTTATATTCCAAAGAGAAACTGAAGAACTGCTCTAGAATTCAAATAATATATAGTGCCTTTGTTCCTGATTGTGATCACCCAATTCTTTGGAAATTGGATATGAAGTCTCCAAGGCGGAATATGTTGTATTTGCCAGAAGTGGCAGCCAACTCAAATTTGCAGCTTTTCTCATAATTCTAAATGCCTACTTCATGCTCAGAGGAAAGCGTTGAAGACAGTGGGTGTGAAAATAGTTTGTAAGCAAGTAGTGAATATACTTAAGCTTCATCAAAAATCATTTCTATTTGTATATTAAGACATTTATAGCATGTTTTTCTCCGAAGTTCCATTAGTGAAAATACTTTTTATTTCTAGATTAGCAGTAGCCTTTAAAGTTATTCTGACTTTAAGGTTAAGGACCACATATGATGTATAAATATACTATATGATTGTTAATATCAGATATCTGTTCTTGGGAGATTATCTAAAAGGCAAAAATGATGACACAGAGGGCACAGCGAGGTGTAGTAAAAATGACGTCGTCCTTACAGGAAAGCAGGACACTGAGATTATTTCATTTTTTCAGTTAATCAAAAGTGGACATGGTCATATCACTTCATTTCTCAAAGCCTCAATTTTTTTCTGCAAAATGAACTAGATGACTTCCTTTGCTTTCACATAATTCACAGTTTGGTGGGGAAATGGGCAAGAAAACAATTTTAAAAGAGGGGAGGTATAGAATGTTATAGAAAGAGAGATTTAGAGAATTAGGAGCCACACTCGACAAAGGCCCCACGAATAGGATTTCAATTTTTTTTTTAAGTATTCCGTTTGTAAAAAATGTAATGCAGAATCCTGTGCTGCAAAAAAAAAAAAAAAAAAAAGTAATGCTATTGGACTAGAAGTTAATGCTGTCATTATAAGATACTGAGAGGAAATTGAATTCAATGCAGTAACGGTTCTAGAATAGTACTCTCTTTTTAAAATAAGTCCATCTACATCACTCATGTAATACTATATAATCTGAAAATTTCCTTATGGTAAAATGCTAGAAACAAACAATATCACTGTTTAGAAAACTTTATGGAGTACTGAATCTCACTTGATCCTTTTCAGTTTTGTTTTTTGCTTTGTTACTACTCATCTATTACAATAAGGAACAATTTTTCTTCCTTTTCACATATAACATCTAATAACATTTCTTCTAATTAAAAAGTAGCTGATTTATAATATTATATTAGTTTCAGGTATAGAAGTGATTCAATGTTTTTATAAGTTATACTCCATTTAAACTTATTATAAAATATTGACTATATTCTCTATACTGTACAATATATCTTTCAGTTCAGTTCAGTCGCTCAGTCCTGTCCGACTCTTTGCGACCCCATGAATCGCAGCACGCCAGGCCTCCCTGTCCGTCACCAACTCCCAGAGTTCACTCAGACTCACATCCATCGAGTCAGTGATGCCATCCAGCCTTATAGCTTATTTATTTTATACATAGTCGTTTGTGTTCCTTAAACTCCCACCCCCACCCCAACACTGATAACCAGTAGTTTGTTCTCCATATCTGTGTCTCTTTTTGTTTTGTAATATTTATTCATTTGTTTTATTTTTTAGATTCCACATATAAGTGACAACATACAGTATTTGTCTCTCTGATTTATTAAACTAAGTATAATACCCCACAGGTCCACTGGTATTGTTGCAGATAGCAAAATCTCATTCTTCTTTTATGGCTGAATAACATTCTATCGTGTATATACACTACGTCTTCTTTATCTACTCATCTGTTGGTGGACATTTAGGTTGTTTTTATATCTTGACAATTGTAAATAACATCCTGATAACTGTTGACTGGAATGTTATCTTTTCTCTCATTTAACTGCTCAATATGTACTTCCTTTCCTGACAGCTAAGTAATTAATACATCAATTAATGTCATTCTTTTTCTCCTAGCCACAGTCAGAGTGGAAGTGGAGGTAAGCCACCCGCTTTTATTAGTTTCTCCAGTCTTCTACGTTCTTGTGTATATCACTGACAAAATGCTCCTGTTTGCAAATAAGGAGGAGGATCTTAATGTGGTAGAAAGAACAACAGACTGGGAATCAATAACATGGAGTCCAGTCCTGGCCACCGAGTGACCCTGAGCAAGTCACTTCTTTCTTCCACGTTATGGGTCATAGGGTGATTCCACTTCCAGTGTGCCCAAGGCAGTCTTGATTTGTGCAGCTGTCTGAGCACAATTTCTAGTAGTATCCCCCTTCACTTTCAGAAATGTCTCTATTTAGATGATACCTTACATAGTCACCATAGCTATGACTCCTAAAGACTTCTCATTATCCCATCAACAAAATAAGGGTTGCTAATACCTGGCAGTGCTGAAATTCTCATCTTAAAAATCTAATTTCAACTTTATTGTACATATTTTTACAAAGAAGGTAGTCAGTAAACATTGGTTAAATAAATATTTGTCAAATAGGAAACACAGGATAACAAATCAAGCAAGGGTTTAACTTTTAAAATATTCCTTTGATGAAATGAAATAAAGAAATGAAAAAGTTACCTTCCTTTCTTTTCCTTGTCCCAGCTCCCATCAATGCTTAGAGAGTCACTTTTCATTTGCTTTCCGTTACTTACATCTTGATCAATGCTTTTTTCTGAATGTCTCCTTAGTATTAATTAAGTTTTTCTCATCAACTTTTCCCTTCTTTTTCCGCAATAAATTTCAACTCCATTGTCTGTTTAATTTTTCTTTTTCTCAGTTATTTCCCCAAACTTCTATCACCTCCAGTGCACAGTACTCTATATCATCCCTCATATTTTTACAGTTCACTTCTAAGGATTCCTTATGAAATGATGTTAAAAAATCAATTTACCTCTGTGTAAGAGTGGGAAAGTAAAGCTACTTTAATTTAAATAATTGATATGAAAATAAGATGCTTTCTACATCTTATTTCTGCATAAGACATTTATTATCAAATTTTGAGTGAGCATTTGTGACCAAATTACAAAATTAACAGATATTTTTTCCCCCTAATTCACATGAAGGGATGTTCCCGCCTCCCCCAGATGATGATATTTATGATGGGATAGAAGAGGAGGAGGATGCTGATGGGTAAGAATAATCAGCTTAATTGTCTCTTTGCAAAGTATTGTATATACAGAAATTGTCTCTAGTTTTGCTTTCTGAAGTGAAATGAAGTCTCTCAGTCGTGCCCGACTCTTTGCGATCCCATGGACTGTAGCCTACCAGGCTCCTCCCTCCATCGGATTCTCCAGGCAAGAGTACTGGAGTAGGTTGCCAGAAAGTAGCATTCCCTGTTACATAACCAAAAATGTTTAATTAACAGCAATGGCAAATGAGGAATTGTAATTATACCACACTTCAAATGAAGTGGTATATTATTTGGGATATACCACTTGGAACCTTGACAGCTATGTCAAAAGGAGTGAAATGGAAAACGGGTAAGGGTTACAAGTATTCAAACCTTTCCCAATCATTTATTTGTCAATCAGTACTTCATTTTTGTGACAATCTCTGGAAAGCTTGTAGTTGCATGGCTAACCTTTGTACAATAATCATGTGCTGTGCTGTGCTGTGCTGTTCTTGGTCGCTCAGTAGTGTGTAGCTCTTTGGGATCTCATGGACTGCAGCCTGCCAGGCTTCTCTGTCCATGGGGATTCTCCAGGCAAGAATGCTGGAGTGGGTTGCCATGCCCTCCTCCAGGGGATCTAGGAATTGAATCCATTGCAGGTGGATTCTTTACCATCTGAGCCACCAGGGAAGCCCTTGTATAATAATCACAGTTGTAAGCAATCCAAATAAATTGAGATCATATGTTTATCTGTGGCTGTATGTGGCAATATTGAAAACTTAATCCTTTAGGTGTTTAAACTTTTGAAGTGGTGCATTTTAAAATTTAAATACACATTTAAAATGTTTAATCTAATAACAACTTACATTTCATCATAGCAAAGCTAAACTGATGTTTAAAACTTTTGACTCAGCTCACTGGTTTAAGAAACAAGGTTTAAGAAATCTACCAAATAGGAGAAAATAACTTGCCTACTATTTACCTAGTCATAGCAGTATTCAAAGACCATGACTTATAAACTTAATAGCTTCATCTTGTTGAATACAATAAGTAGCTTACAGCCTGAATGATCAACACAGTATAATTATAAAAAATCTGATCAATACCTGCATGCTCCAAAGCTCCGCACTACAGGTTGAAGAGAAGAGTAACACCTGGTCCTGGGGGATTTTGAAGATGTTAAAGGGAAAAGATGACAAAAAGAAAAGTATACGAGAGAAACCTA
>SJYC01035798.1:0-46755 GCA_006408675.1 Madoqua kirkii
AGTACATCTACAGTTTAGTAACTCTGGATATGACAGAAAAAGCATTATCAGATATAACATAAATATTAAACAACACAGAATATGAAACAGTTGTCAAATCACTGACATGAGTTAGTTGCAAGATAAACTTCTAAAAAATGTTAACAACTAAATGTATCAAGTGTTGTTTGAGGTGTCAATATTTTTTGTACAATTTCTCAAAATGACTGTGCAAGTTGTATATACTGGTAGACTAGGTATTTATTTTTCAGTACATGTTGCTTCATTTTGTTGAGCTGACATGTAGGACTTTCTTTCCTTCTCCTAACATTCATAACTTTAAAGAAGAAAAGTTTCTTGGAAGGAGTCATGCAATTTTGGAAAACATATTTGCAATAACATGAAATAGTCCTAAAGAAGAAAATCACCAGTTCACTAATATTCACATCCATACACCCCCTATTCTTTCTTTTTCTACCACTACAAAGAGTACAATTTCCACTATGAGCTAATTTGTCACTTCAACATCTGCTCTGTTGCTCAAATCACTGGGGACCATCACTATCAAACTGACCCTTCAATTTAGAACCCAAGGACTCATATCATACACATGAAATTTTTATCAATGATGTAGTCCACAAATGATAATCTTTTATTAATAGTACTTACTATTAAACCATATACTATACTTATCTAAATTACATAACAGATTGAATTGAGAGATCCAGGAAAATACAGTAGTATGGAGTTTAAGAAAGAAAGAAATTGGACCCTTTTTCTCCTTGCCATCTTCAGATACAATACTATAAAGTTATGTAAGGTTTGAAAGTATTTTAGTCTTTCTTCTACTAATCAAAGAATATAGAATAGTTTCTAAGGTAGCATGACAGTGTGTTATTAGAGTGAACCTGTACATTTTTTTGAAGAGAAGTAGTTTACCATTTCCTGTTTACCTAATTGTGTCATAAATATTGGGGATTATTTTACAGTCAAAGTATATAGAGTTTGTTGCAAGAACAAGTGAGGTAGGATTTCAAATCAGTGGGGTCAGACAGACATCCCAAAGAAGTTGAATATATAATGATCAATATTTTTTTTAAGGAGCTTCTACAAACAGTACATTGTCCATTGACTTCTAGAAATCATATGGTGTTTTACAAATATGAAAAAACCTAAGTAACACATCCAAGAATATTTAAATGTCTGAAATATATACAGAAATCACATACGGCTTTAGTCAATGACACAACATTTAGACAGAAATTTATCATTATACAAAAATTTAGGGAATAAGTGAGAGCTAACTGTGGAATTTGAGAAGACTCTTCAGCGTCTCTTGGACTGCAAGGACGTCCAACCAGTCCATTCTGAAGGAGATCAGCCATGGGATTTCTTTGGAAGGAATGATGCTAAAGTTGAAACTCCAGTACTTTGGCTACCTCATGCAAAGAACTGACTCATTGGAAAAGACTCTGATGCTGGGAAGGATTGGGGGCAGGAGGAGAAGGGGACAACAGAAGATGAGATGGATGGATGGCATCACTGACTCAATGGATGTGAGTTTGAGTGAACTCCAGGAGATGGTGATGGACAGGGAGGCCTAGCGTGCTGTGATTCATGGGGTCGCAAAGAGTAGGACACAACTGAGCAACTGAACTGAACTGAACTGAATGATCTCCTAGTAGCATGTTTAATCTTTCCAGAAAGTTGTGATTATTAATTAGAAAAGAAATAAACTTTATATGTTTCTTAAGTACCAGAAAAAAGTCTGTAAATTTGACGAGTAATATCTAAAATATATCCTTTTTCCCATTTCTACATAAAAAGGATAAGATAATGTCCCCCATCAACCTAGGTCCGTTTTGGGGATTAGTTTCCTATATTTACAGTAGCATATTGGGAGAAAAGCTAAATGTAGATTTGAAAATCTTAAAACTGAACAGTTATCAGAATTATGTTCAGTACCAATTTAAGTTAAAATCTAGCCATGGAATGTCAGAATTGCAGAGTAATTTCACATGGGAATAATGGAGTCTTCTATAAATCAACACTACCTCCAAATAAAGTTTGGTTATAATTGACTGATGAGAAACAAAATACACTCTCTGTTAAAAAAAAAATCTTGGAGTGGGTAGCCATTCTTTCTCCAAGGGATCTTCCCAACCCAGAGGTCGAACCCATGTCTCCTACACTGCAGGCAGATTCTTTACCATCTGAGCCACCAGGGAAGCCCCAGCATGTTTTCTCATATGCACACAAATAACATCCCCCAGACCTTGCTTGCCTCACATTTTGGAATCTCAACAGGTAACTGTTCATTTATGCTGGCATTGATTCTTCTGTTATTCTACATTCTTAATGCTATAGCTTCCTGACTAAAATCAAACAGAAGCTTCATTGTAGTGTATGCACCTTTTAAAAACTTATGTATTGATACCGATAAGTAGCATTCATTATCACTTAATGGGTGCAATGAAGTTTTCTAAGCACTTTACATGACTTAATTCAATTAATCCTCATAACAACACTCTCAAAAAGATGTTGTTATTAATAGTGATAGTACCTAATGTCTGCTTCAGTATTCCAGAAAAGAAATTAATGACATTTTCCAACATCATAAAGGTTGCAAGGGTTGTTGTAATTATAAGCTATATTTCAGCACCCAGTTAGAAGTTAAATAGAATAGTCATGTTCCTTCTACACAATAATACCAGTGCTAGTAACCAGTGTTTTAAGTCTCTGCTGAGCTCATCCTAGGTTCATTATTATCACAATAAGGAATGCACATGTTGTTTAAATCCAATAAGACAAAAGCTTTAAACAAGAATAAGTAGGTTCCTACTCTCCCTCCTTATTCTTCAGCCTACCTCCTTTTAATCTATTTTCTTACTTTTTTAGATATTTCTTCTGATAATTTCCTTTATATTTTTAAATAAATTAAATCTTCAAGTACTTCTTGACTGGTCAGTTTTATACATTACCTCATAATCTTTTGCCCTCTTCTTCCACTATCACATTCTTTGTTAAATTAACAGTCAGAGTTTACATTCGTAGGGCTTAAGCAAGCTGTCCCTTTGTGAATCTACCACAGAGACAAGTACTAAAATTGCATTGCCATCTTTGTACAAGACTGTTCATTTTCTGGAACTAATCATTGAATTTTAACTTCCCAAGTGCTTAGTTATGTCCAATATTCCATTGATCAGATGTTTTTTCAGATGTCTTTCTCATAAAAGCCTCCATTTTTGTCCCAAACTGATTTCTCTCTAGACCTGAGACTTTCGGACCTTTTTTCATCACTTTCTTATATTAGTTCTCCTATTTCCCAGAAGTCAGTTGTTCCACTTTGCTGGTTTGTCTTCTCTTTAACAGAAGCCTAGTCTTCACAAAACATATCATAATAAAACTTTTAAAACATCAAGAACAAAGAACTTTCACTATAATTAACTTTATTGTGGCTTATCCATGTTTGCTTGCTTATTTGTTCAAATGCTGGGTACTGGATCAGTCATTCAATCCAGTCACTCAAAGAGAAATTTTCTTAAATTACTTTTTGATAATTCCCATCTGTACATTCCCTGTTCTGACATTGCTGTTAATCAGAGTGTAAACCCCTTACACTGATTCATTAAGGCTTGCCCTTTCTTTCCTAATTTCTAATTCTTTGTTGTTTTCTCTCCTGCTTTCTGGGAAACATCCTTGATATTTATTGTCTGTCAATGCTTTTAGCAAAACATTTTATCTGTTTACTGTATATGTTTCTGAGAGGTCTTTCTTTTCTTTTTAATTTTATTTTTACTTTATTTTACTTTGCAATACTGTATTGGTTTTTCCCTACCTTGACATGAATCTGCCACGCATGTATATGAGCTCCCAATCCTGAATCCCCCTCCCACCTCCCACCCCATATCATCTCTCTGGATCATCCCCGTGCACCAGCCCCAAGCGTCCTGTGTCCTGTATTGAACATAGACTGGCACTTCATTTCTTACATGATAGTATACTTGTTTCAATGCCCTTCTCCCAAATCATCCCACCCTCTCCCTCTCCCACAGAGTCCAAAAGATTGTTCTATACATCTGTGTCTCTTTTGCTGTCTTGCATACAGGGTTATCATTACCATCTTTCTAAATTCCATATATATGCATTAGTGTACTATATTGGTGTTTTTCTTACTGGCTTACTTCATTCTGTATAATCGACTTTAGTTTCATCCATCTCATTAGAACTGATTCAAATTTATTCTTTTTAAGGGCTGAGTAATACTCCATTGTGTATATGTACCACTGCTTTCTTATCCATTCATCTGCTGATGGACATCTAGGTTGTTTCCATGTCCTGCCAATTATAAACAATGCTGCAATGAACATTGGGGTACATGTGTCTCTTTCAATTCTGGTTTCCTTGGTGTGTATGCCCAGCAGTGGGATTGCTGGGTCATAAGGCAGTTCTATTTGCAATTTTTTTAAGGAATCTCCACACTGTTTTCCATAGTGGCAGTACTAGTTTGCATTCCCACCAACAGTGTAAAAGGGTTCCCTTTTCTCCACATCCTCTCCAGCATTTATTGCTTGTAGATATTTGGATCACAGCCATTCTGACTGGTGTGAAATGGTACCTTGAATGTATTCTTTTTAAGGGCTGAGTAATACTCCATTGTGTATATGTACCACAGCTTTCTTATCCATTCATCTGCTGATGGACATCTAGGTGGTTTCCATGTCCTGACAATTATAAGCAATGCTGCAATGAACATTGGGGTACAAGTGTCTCTTTCAATTCTGGTTTCTCTGGTGTGTATGTCCAGCAATGGGATTGCTGGGTCATAAGGCAGTTCTATTTGCAATTTTTTAAGGAATCTCCACAATGTTTGCCATTATGGCTGTACTAGTTTGCATTCCCACCAACACTGTAAGAGGGTTCCCATTTCTCCACATCCTCTCCAGCATTTATTGCTTGTAGTCTTTTGAGTCTCAGCCATTCTGACTGGTGTGAAGTGGTACCTCATTGTGGTCTTGATTTGCATTTCTCTGATAATGGGTGATGTTGAGCATCTTTTCATGTGTTTGTTAGCTATCCATATGTCTTCTTTGGAAAAATGCCTATTTAGTTCTTGGGTCCATTTTTTCTTTTTTTAATTTATTTTTTAATTTAATACTCTTCTGTTTTACAAAACTGTATTGGTTTTGCCATACATTGACATGAATCAGCCACAGGTGTACACGATCTCCCAATGCCGAAACCCCCTCCCACCTCCCACCCCACACCATCTCCCCAGACCATCCTGTACACCAGCCCCAAGCATCCTGTATCCTGTACTGAACATAGACTAGTGCTTCATTTCTTATATGATTGTATACATGTTTCAGTGCCATTGTCTTTAACTAGCTTTTCAGACATATTTTTGCATATGCATTCATAACATAGAAACTACATTACACGTTCTTCCTATGTCTCCTGGGAGTTTCCTATGACTAGTGGACCAGGAATAGAGTAACCTGAACCTGGTGTACAGACGGCTTTGCAAGATACACTGGCACCAGGCAGATGAGAGGAAGTACTGCTGGTCTTCAGGGCGGCCCTGGACTACAACTGAGAAGTAAAGTGCTTAAAGGGTTAAATTTTGAGCAGTAATTTTATGATCCACTCTGTCTAGAAAGGAACATATTATTGTCTGCTTTACCTGAGATCAGGATCTGAGCTGTTGCCTGGGAAATTCCATGGACAGAGTAGCCTGGAGGGCTGCAGTCCATGGGGTCGAAAAGAGTCAGACGTGACAGGGTGGCTGAGCACACAGGCAAGGCTGAATGAGTAAATACCGGGCAGTTTTGCTGTTCTGGTCTGATTTGATCAGAGACTTAGAAGGATCAAGACTGGAGAACTGATGACAAGAAGGTTTTAGGGAAGGGTGGACGGACCTTTCAGAATGGGACTAGAGTCTGAAAATATCTGTGTCCATGTGAATGCTAAGACGCCTTCATTATAGAAGAGGGTCTTAATAACGCACAACTGTACTCATCTCACATGCTAGCAAAGAAATGCTCAAAATTCTCCAAGCCAGGCTTCAACAGTACATGAACCATGAACTTCCAGATGTTCAAGCTGGATTTAGAAAAGGCAAAGGAACCAGAGATCAAAATGTCAACATCTGTTGGATCACAGAAAAAGCAAGAGAATTCCTTTTATTGATTTCTGCTTTATTGATTGCCCTAAAGTCTTTGACTGTAGATCACGACAAACTGGAAAATTCTGAAAGAGATGGGACTACCAGACCATCGTACCTGCTTCCTGAGAAACCTGTATGCAGGCCAAGAAGTAACAGTTATAACTGGACATGGAATGACAGACTGGTTCCAAACTGGGAAAGGAGTATGTGAAGGCTGTATATTGTCACCCTGCTTACTTAACTTATGTGTAGAGTACATTATGCAAAATGCCAGGCTGGATGAAGCACAAGCTGGAATCAAGATTGCCAGGAGAAATACCACTAACCTCAGATACACAGATGATATCATTCTTATGAAAGAAAGTGAAGAGGAACTAGAGAACGTCTTGATGAAAGTGAAAGAGGAAAGTATTAAAGCTGGCTTAAAACTCAACATTAATAAAACTAAGATTATGGCATCCAGTCCCATCACTTTATGGCAAATAGATGGGGAAACAATGGAAACAGTGACAGATTTTCTTTTCTTGGGCTCCAAAATCACCACAGATGGTGACTGCAGCCCTGAAATTAAAAGATGCTTGCTCCTTGGAAGAAAAGCTATGAGTAACCTAGACAACATATTAAAAAGCAGAGACATTATTTTGCTGACAAAGTTCCATCTAGTCAAACCTATGGTTTTTCCAGTAGTCACGTATGGATGTGAGAGTTGGACCATAAAGAAAGCTGAGCACTGAAGAATTGATGCTTTTGAACTGTGATATTGGAGAAGACTCTTGAGAGTCCCTTGGACTGCAACGAGATCCAACCAGTCCATCCTAAAGGAAGTCAGTCATGAATATTCTTTCGAAAGACTGATACTGAAGCTGAAACTCCAATACTTTGGCCACCTGATGCGAAGAACTGACTCACTGGAAAAGACCCTGATGCTAGGAAAGATTGAAGGCAGGAGAAGGGGATGACAGAGGATGAGATAGTTGGATGGCATCACCAACTCGAAGGACATGAATTGAGGAGGCTCCAGGAGTTGGTGATGGACAGGCTTGGCATGCTGCAGTCCATGGGGTTGCAAAGAGTTGGACACGACAGAGCGACTGAACTGTGTCTTAATAACCAGGAGAACAAAATGACTCCTTCTGTCGGAGTCAGCCCTCCTCCTTCTCCAGCTAGTCTATTAGTTCACAGACATAGCAGTTGTGATGGCCAGAATGGAGGTGATGCTTGAATTCAATAACATAAATTTCCTTTCCTCAAGATTGATTCATATACTGTTAGTAACGATGACTAGCAATGCACCTCTAGGGGACCTGATCTACTTCCCCGTGGCAGATAAATTTTTTTTGAGTTGGAAATGCCCTTTCATCATGGAGGAACAACATGTATTATCTTCTGGACTTGCATTCGCTCTCCCTGCTTATATGCATCTCAAGCATCACAGGATTCCATACATGGCTTCTGACAGGTGAGCTTACTGCATTGCAAAAAGAGACATGTGATAGGCTACTAACTGCCTGGTCTTGCTGTATAGATACTCGGTCACCCTAATGATGCCACAACACTACCTAAAAAGTGGCTTCCCTGGTGGCTCAACAGTAAAGACTCTGCCTACAATGCAGGAGAACTGGATTCAATCCCTGGGTCCAGAAGATTCCCTGGCAAAGGGAATGGCTACCCACTCCAGTATTCTTGCCTGGAGAATCCCATGGACGCAGGAACCTGGTGGGCTACAGTCCATGGGGTCACAAAGAGTCAGACATGACTGATGGACTCACACACACACACTATCTAAGAAATAGCCCCTTGTGATGTTGGTGTGCTCTGTTGTAGGAAACTGAACATGAACAGAACCAGTGATCAATATGATCAATTTTGTTTTCATAGACAGAATGCAACCTAGGACCAGGAGGTGAAAACTTCTTTAACATTATACCTACTTTTTCCACTTTCAGAATTTTTGCTTTATTCTTCTTGGAAGAGCTATTATCTCTTTAACTCTTCAGTGTAAGGAATTCAGTACTCAATGAAGGGATGCTTCAGCTAAAGGTTAAAAAAAAAGTAAGTTGATTGAATTGACAGCTGAGACTGCCACCTGGATATGTGAGATTCTTTTTGCAATCAGGGCAAAGATCCTTGGCAAGCTGTGGTGTTGGCTGGAAGCCAAGAGAACTTGAACCAAGCTGAGGAGGACTCTGTCTTGTAAGTCAGCATCCTTCTTATGAATGCCAGAAGAATGGAGGGCTTGAACCAGTATTTCCTTGCTAAGTATGCTATTTAGTCCCCTGTTTCCTTTTTAAATGATACTTAAAAATAATTATTTTTTCTCTCTTCTTTCCTCTTTCTTTCGGGGTATACAATGTTATCTAAGTAGTGGTTGAGTTTATCATGTAGTCTATAGGCTGCAGAATACTGAGACGGGATTGTGACAGAACGGAAGAGGAATGGACACAAGCCAGTGGAAGCCAGAGGTCCTGGCCAATATTTCACCTCTGTGCAGAGGCTGGAAATGACTGCGGTTGTCTCCCACTGCAGGTGTGAGGACTGGTTGGGTCATGTGTTATGAGTGATTTTGGCAGAGGGGATATAGGGGGAAAAGGTATGTATTAGAGGGAGAGAGAGAAGGGAGGAGAGGAAGGGAGAGAGAGAGAAAGAGAAAGAATGTGTGACAGAGACAGAGAAGGAATGAATGAGTGTGTGCGTGTGTGCATGTATGTGTATGGGCAGCTGGAGGGTGGATTGTAGCAGATAGATTTAGGGTATCTGTATGGTCAGTTGTGATCTCTCCTTTCTCAGAAAGACTGTTCCTTTGTGCCTGGACATGGGCCCAGGAGATTTTCCCTGTGCTGTGTGATCCTGCCTACCTGGCCATGGATGTTTGTCTGGGAGTTGCTACCTGATCACATTCTGCAGCTTGACCATCACCCTTTGGAATGATGAGATAGAGAGTTGGAAAGCCATTTGATTCCTGTCACATTAGAGCAGATTCTGAGAGAGATTTATAAATTCCCTGATGCCCAGGAGACTCCCCACTTCTTGTCTTTTTGAGCCTTTATCCTTCACCCCTCTTTGGATTTCATGAAATGCTCTGAAACCATTCCCATAATCTTCTTTTGTTGTCTAAATTAGCCAGAGTTGCTTTATGTTCCTCACAACCAAAGAACGTTAGTTAGCTAATACAGAAATTAAAGACTACCTATGTATGGAGTCCATCATATACATCCAGGATATGGTTGCTTAATTTTAATGAAAAAATCCATTATTTGTGAAGAAGAAAGGAAGACTTCCAAACTTAACTCTTTCTTCATGGGATTATATTTCCCTCCTTATTCCCTTAATTCTGGGTGGGGAAAAAATCAGCGTTAATTACTGGAATAATCATATTTATTTTTCTGAAGTTAAATTTTGGATATACAGAGGAGATGGCATGGGGAGGGATGAAAATCATTCCACCATCTGGAATGATTAGTAGCCTAGTGTATCTGGCTTAGTGAGAACTAGGTCAGATGGACAAGAAGTGAAGATACATAGATTTGGAGCAAAGGCAAGCAGATGATCAAAACAAGTATAAATACATAAACCAGATGAAGTCCTCTAACACTAGCTTCCTCACTCCTGTGCTGCTTTACTAATCTTGCTGCTGCCGAGACAAAAGTAGACCTTCTGGTGGTAGCGGACACAGACAATAAAGAAACTTGCAAATCAGTAAAATTATGCACTGGTCTCTTTAGGTATATTATTCATTAATGTCACCTTCTTCCTGGTCCTTTCAGCTTTCTTCTCACCGAAATATAATAACTCAATGTATATTAATGAAGTTGTTCTCAAATCTTAGTAATTCTAAACATTACCTAGGAAGTTCTTGTTAAAATGCACATTCTGGGCCAGCCCCTCAGAGGTTGTAATTTATTAGGTTCAAGGTGGGACCCAGGAAGCTCAACTTTTAATAAAAACCAAGATTTACAAAGGCAGTTAGTCACTGGTTGAGTGACCACATGTAAATTATTTTCCAGCGAGAAAGCTTTTGAGACAGAAGTGAGTTGCTACTAATAAATAATTATACTGGAAGGACAGGTACAAACCAGCGCCATCCCATGAAAATCATCACAGTAATTGATCATACGTGAGAAATACAGCTAAGTGAAACGAAATGTCCGTCATAGCACCTCAGACAATCCACACTTAAGCTGGTTGTGGTTATAAAAGTCCTTGTTATATATGAGACATTTAGGCCTTAAGAAAAGATATATGGAAGTCCTTTTATTTTTCAGGTGGGGAATTGCCTGCCTGCTGTATCCAGAAAACTAATATAACCTTTGGTAGACTTGTTTTATCCAGTGATTTTTGAGACAATTCAAGAACTTTTAAATCACAAAAAAAATCTCTTTTTTTCTTCCCTCCTTTTGTTTCTCACTCCCCACCTTCATTCCCTTGCCAGTTTTTAAAATCAAATATTCATTGAGGAATCCAAAAGACTGAGAAAGTCAGCCAGGGAAATGCAACCATGGACCCTCCTTCCTTTTACTCTTCATACACTGCAGAGACAGTCCAGCTCCTGGAGCCAGTGCAACTTGCTACTCTTCTGGAGAGATGTTTAGGCAACATCATTAAAAATACAACAGAGTCATATTCTGCTTTAATGCTAGTTTAGCAGTTCAACCAGAAACACCTTAACCTTGAATGTTTAAAGGACTAGTTACACCAAATTATTCTTGAGTAACCTTAGACTGTAAATAGGAAATTTTGTCTCTTTTGTCTGGAATGGTTGTCATTGAGTTTAAGAGTTACTTCTCTTGTGGGTGAGGATTAGGCTTCACTTTGTTCATTTCCAGTTAATTTTGGGTTTGCATTGTAGAAAACAGATCAAATGTAAGCACAGATAGTAAGAAATGAAAAATAAGCACCTGCTAGGCAAGAGGAAGGCATTAACTATTTCAAGTACTAATAAGAAATAATACTTGCTGCAAAAGTAAATTAGTCACATTCATAGTGACAAAGACAAATGAATATTTCTTTAAAAAATTCTGACTTCTTAATTATTTGCCCCATAGAAAATGATCCACCTCCCCAATTTTTTTTAGAAACTCTATTTTAAAGTATATTTGGTAAATGCATCCAAGATTTTTAAAATAGTTTTATGTATTTATTGATTCCGGCTGTGCTGGGTCTTCGTTGCTGAGGGGCTCTCCTCTGATTGCAGTACATAGACTTCTCACTGCAGTGGCTTCTCATTGCGGAGCGTGGGCTCTAGGGCTTGTGGGCTTCAGTCCCTGTGGCGTGTGGGCTCCGTATTTGTGGCTCCTGGCTCTACAGCACAGGCTAAGTAGTTGTGGTACACAAGCTTAGTTGCTCCAAGGCATTTGGGATCTTCCTGGATCAGGGATCGAACCCATGTCTCCTGCATTGGCAGGCAGATTCTTTACTACTGAGCCACCAGGGAAGTCCCACCTTCTCAATTTTTAAAGTTAAGAGTTGTACTGAGCTTATAAGAACTTTATAATTACATTTTCTCTTCTTTATCAAAAAAGAAAAGGGATTTACTTAGGAAGATAAAATCTCCATTATTTGATCTTTGTTGATACTGTGTCATCTTAAAGACATTTTTATAACATGAAGAGAGATATATATGCTTTTTAAAATAACTATTTTTCCCTTTGACATTCATCTTTGATGCACTAATTACTGGAAACACAATTTAACAATCACAAGATAAAATTCTTAATTTAGACTTAGTTTTCCTTAAGGAATTCAATAAGAAGCAAATGTCAACTCTAAATAAACCTTTGTTTAATGCATAGGCCATACTGTGGTATGTATATTTTCTATAAAATAAATGTCACTTTCAGCTTCTGTTAACTCACATTATACTGGGAAATTTCCTAATGGCTCTTTCAGACATTTTTTTCTCTCTGTAAATCTATTACTGTGAAACTAGTTCCTTCCTGACTTCCTGGTATGTGTCTCTGCTATTGCATTATTGGTATTTATTGTGTTGGAATAATCTGTCTTTATAAATTAATTTTGTCTTTTTGTCTTAATTTTTTCATGCTCTTGATTTTTTCAACTTATATTAGCATTTTTATTATTAATTGCTTTTTTTATCAAAAAAGAAAAGGGATTTACTTAGGAAGATAAAATCTCCATTATTTGATCTTTGTTGATACTGTGTCATCTTAAAGACATTTTTATAACATGAAGAGAGATATATATGCTTTTTAAAATAACTATTTTTCCCTTTGACATTCATCTTTGATGCACTAATTACTGGAAACACAATTTAACAATCACAAGATAAAATTCTTAATTTAGACTTAGTTTTCCTTAAGGAATTCAATAAGAAGCAAATGTCAACTCTAAATAAACCTTTGTTTAATGCATAGGCCATACTGTGGTATGTATATTTTCTATAAAATAAATGTCACTTTCAGCTTCTGTTAACTCACATTATACTGGGAAATTTCCTAATGGCTCTTTCAGACATTTTTTTCTCTCTGTAAATCTATTACTGTGAAACTAGTTCCTTCCTGACTTCCTGGTATGTGTCTCTGCTATTGCATTATTGGTATTTATTGTGTTGGAATAATCTGTCTTTATAAATTAATTTTGTCTTTTTGTCTTAATTTTTTCATGCTCTTGATTTTTTCAACTTATATTAGCATTTTTATTATTAATTGCTTTTTGAAGAGGCATTCATACTTAAACGAGATTTATTCTGTTTGCAAAATTTAATTGAAATTTCCTTCTTCCTCAGTACATTAAACCTGTAATTGTTCTTGGATTTTAATATTTTCTATTACTTCAAGTCAATAATAGAGAATGAAAACATTCATGTGCTAGGTCACTTGGGTCACGTTTGACTCTTTGTGACCCCATGGACTGTAGCCCACCACACTCCTCTGTCCATGGAATTCTCCAGGCGAGAATCCCGGAGTGGATCCTCCAGAAGATCTTTCCGAATTAGCGATTGATCCTGCAGTTGTATGTCTCCTGCATTGGCAGGTGGGTTCTCACCACCAGCGCTACCAGCAGCTTGAACATGATTTGTTTTATTGTCTTTGAGATACTTTGAATATAAAAACACATTCTTCTATTTCTGCTTTGTACAGAAAGTTTTTCTATAGTTCTTTATCTATAAAATTACGTATCCCACAGTTGTGTTATTCATCTTCCCTGTGTCCATTCACTCAGCCAGACAGTCATTGAGCACTTATCATTAATCAGATACTGATAGGTTATGTTTGTTATTGTATCTCTCCAATTGCAATCTTTTTTGTATTCTACTTCTAATGCTGCTCACAAAAGGAATACTCAAAGCAAACTCTTACTTTGATTTATTCTCTCGAACAGTTTATTGAAGTATAGTGTGTTTATAGATTTAAGGGCCAAGACTACTAAATAAATACACTAGCAATTATGATAATTCTAAGACTGTCTGGTGAAAGCATATATCTGTTGTGATGGTCTTTGGGCACATAGAACATTTCATTGAAATTTGCAAAAGTTATAGAAAACTGCATGACCTTTCAGTTCAGTTGCTCTTTTGTGTCCAACTCTTTGTGACCCCATGAGCTGCAGCACGCCAGGCTTCCCTGTCCATCACCAACTCCTGGAGCCTGCTCAGACTCATGTCCATCTAGTCGGTGATGTCATCCAAACATCTCATCCTCTGTCATTCCCTTCTCCTCCCCTCTTCAATCCTTCCCAGCCTCAGGGTCTTTTCCAATGAGTCAGTTCTTCACATCAGGTGGCCAAAGTATTGGAGTTTCAGCTTCAGCATCAGTCCTTCCAACAAATATTCAGGACTGATTCCTTTAGGATGGACTGGTTGGATCTCCTTGTAGTCCAAGAGATTCTCAAGAGTCATTTCCAACATCACATGATGACCTTTACTGGCAATAATTTTAGTTGAAATGGTAAATTAAACACAAACAAATACAAGTTGTAACTTAGTATCATTTACTCTGCACTAATGTGTGGCCCAGCCATAAAAATCCACCTGCAATGCAGGAGATGCAGGAGGCACAAGTTCGATCCCTGGGTGGGCAAGATCCCCTGGAGGAGGAAATGGCAACTCACCTCAGTATTCTTGCCAAGGAGATCCCATGCGCAGAGAAGCCTCGCTGGCTATAGTCAATGGAACTGCAAGAATCAGACATGACTTAGTGAGTAAATCACAGCCACAATGCGGTCAACTCAGTTGTTTCACCTATCATAAAAAATCTAGATAAATGTGAAAAATTCTTGGCAGTCAAGTTGAAATTATTCCATTCACAAAAAGTTACCTTTTTCAAATAAAGCTTTGTTTTTAGATCTTCACAGGTTACCCTATGGGAAAAGAATCAGGAAAAATGGAAAATAAATTTAAAATGGACAGTTTGCTCAAATGACTTAATTAATTGGAAGCTATTGCTCTTAGCCAACTCCGCTCAGCCAGGATTGCTAAGGCAGAGGTACCTTACAGAGCAACTAAACTGGTTTTATCGAGAAGCTTTTATTGGGCCCCTTTATTAATAAAGTCTGTTTTGTTAGTTTATTCTATTAGAACAAACATGCGTGCACACACACATTATAAGGTCACAATTCATTTCAAAATCTTGGGATACAGGAACATCCAAACAAAATTCTAGTTCAGTTCAGCCTCATTGAGCAGATATTTACAGAACACCTACTTTGATCTAGGCAGAATTCTGGGAAGCAAGATGATTCCTCTGAATCCTGAGCAAGGACGAAGCCTTATTTATGCTAGATTTGAGGTGTGCATAGCTCATTGGAAGACTTGAAACCCCATTGCCAGCTGAATAGGGTGAGATACAGTTCTGAACAGTGTTTAAATATTTGACAGTCTCTGTGTCAGTGTGCTCATTTCCTAATTCCTAGAGATGTGGCATGATCTTCCCTGGTGGCTCAGTGGTAAAGAAATCACCTACCAGTGCAGGAGATGTGGGTTCAATCCTTGGGTTGGGAAGATCCCCTGGAGAAGGAAATGGCAACCCACTCCAGTGTTCATACCTGGGAAATCCCATGGACAGTGGCGCCTGAGAGGCTACAGTCCACGGTGTCCCAGAAGAGTCAGACACGACTTAGCGGCTAAACAATAGAGATGTGGCACGATACAAGAGAAGCCGACTCTGCTCCTGCCTCTTACTGATGCTCTCGTCACCTTCTGTTCAGCTGGATCTCTTGCCAATTGCTCTCCTATTGGGGAATCTCTTCTTCTTCTTGAAATTCCCAACTGCTGTCTACACTAGGTTTATTCATCTTCGTAGTCACTGGTCTTTCCAGGACTTAATATTTTATCTTCCAAAGTGTGCCTTCTTTCTGAGATTTATTTTTCACTTGCAATATCTGCTTTTATTGTTGAAAACATCCCACAAAATTTATAGGTTACATTTTTTTTTCTTGAGTTAGTTTTTTCGTTTCTCAGAAAATACAAGTTATAAAGTCACTTGCAACTGAGGCTAAATCATTCTTGCTTCTAATCCGATACCTGAAATAGTGTTCTAGCTCCTACAGACTGTTGGTATTAGTTTTCTTAGTTTGATCCATGTGACTTTGAAGAATTAGTAGTGCTTATGAATGCAAAAGTACCTAACACGAGCAGGATTCAACAAAATGTCCTGTGTATGTTTACTGGGCACGGTGCCTAACGGTGTTGCTCAGGAAGAATCATGGCACCTGTAGTCAGCATCCTGGGGAATTCAGGCTGTAGTTACGAAAGGCCACTTCTCACCAGATGGAGTTTAAAAATGCTGACATTTTTAAACTCCATTCTGAATCAGTCTAGTATTTGAGCTTTTCTCTAGGAAATAAAATGAAAAAAATATTGGACATAAAGATAACCTGATGTATATATCTGTTTTATTGTGAAGAGACCTCCCTATTAGAATTTTCACATATCTGAAGGTAACTCAGTCGTGTCTGACTCTTTGCGACCTATGGACTGTAGCCCAATCAGGCTCCTCTGTCCATGGGATTTCCCAGGCAAGAATACTGGAATGGGTTACCACTTCCTTCTCTAAGGGCTCTTCCCCACCCAGGAATTGAACCCAAGTCTCCCACATTGCAGATTCTTGATCATCTGAGTCATCAGGGAAACTCTGATGTATCTGGTGCTGAGATATTTGCTATTGATCCATTTCCCCCTTGGCATCATGAGTAGATGAAGTTCTATGCATGTGGGCTGAGGTTCAGAGCAGAACAAGCAGCAAGCATTCTGATTATAGTAATTGCACTCATTATAGAATTTTCTTTTAATGAGACTTCTTTCTAGTTGGATATACTGGGGTTATATTTGATGCCCACTAAAGTGTGAAAGTGTTAGTCCCTCAGTCTTGTCCAACTCTTTGAGACTCCATGGACTATAGCATGCTAGGCTCATTTGTTCATGGAATTCTCCAGGCAAGAATACTGGAGTGGATAGCCATTCCCTTCTCCAGGGGATCTTCCCTACCCGGGGACTGGCCCCCAGTTTCCTGCATTACAGGCTGATTCTTTACCTTTTGAGCTGCCAGGGAAGCCCTGATGCTTCCTAAGTACTTGGAAAAGGATCATTTGAAAGAATGTATGAATGAATGAACAAATGGACGGAAAGTACCAAAATAAAGCTAATTCTATGCTCTGCCTCTAAGAACAATTTATACAAGTGGACAATTCAAATTACCTTCAGAAGTTGGAGCTAGTAAGGACATGGATAAGATTTAAGCAAAGCCAGAACAATGTATCTAGGATAAGGTGAGATAATGAGAAATGTACAATAAGTTACTGAGGACTTACCACCTACCCATGCTGCAAACTTCCACAGATGTTATCCTCTTTAAAGCACAAAATAATGCTATAGACAAGTCTTGTTTTACAAGAAAGGACAGAGAGGCTCTGAAAGTTAGGTCACTATCCAAGATTATACTGCCTACAAGTGGTGGACCCCAGATTAAACTGCCCGCACCATAGCTAGTGATCATGTGACAATGGCCTTGCTGGATTATGATATTGTTCTGAAACAAATGGAATCCCCCCAGCAATGAGGTGAGTTCAGGCATGAGAAGGAATGAAAAAAGAAATATTGCCTAAGATTTCATTCATCAGGGAACTATGAGAATTGAGGAACACAAATTAGCCTAAAAGATACGAATTCCAGACTATTCATTTGTTGAATATTAATTTATGATTTATGTGTTCATTCAGTAAATACTGATTTGTTATCCTCCAGGTACAGGAGCCCATGCTGCTCACAGCTGGCCTGGTCTCGAGCACTTCCCTGGCTGTTGTTGCTGTTCAGTTGCTAAGCTGTGTTTGACTTTTTGCAATCCCATGGACTGCAGCACACCAGGCTCCTCTGTCCTCCACTACTCCTGGAGTTTGCTCAAATTCATGTCTATTGAGTTGGTGATGTTATTGAACCACCTGATCCTCTCTGCCCCCCGTCCCCCCTTCTATTGCCTTCAGCCTTTCCCAGCATCAGTACCTCTCTGGACTATGCTGCATTTTATTTGGCTCTCCCAAAACCTATGGTCTGTCCTTGAATCTACTGGCTAAAATTCAGATGGCAATTTGCCTGTTGATTATAGCTGCAGGCTTCCCAGTTAGTGACAGAGGTGGATATAAACGAGAGGTAAGAGCCAAAGGAGGCAATTTGTCTTCATTTTTGCTGATAGGCTACGAAAATCTGGAAAGCTGTCTCACGTATTACCCAGAGAATCTGGAAGCTCTGAGGCTAAATTGCAAAGATAATCTAGTAAGTGTTATATTACCCAATAACAGATGCTGAACTATCTAATCTTTCTTTCATATTAGAAGGTGGCCTGGGAACACCAGGTGCTAGATATAAGCTTTCTTGTCACTTGTCTGACCAGTTGCATGTGCATAAAGTGCACAGGTGAAAAACCTAAACCAGATTAAAAATTAACCAGTTAATAGTGAGTAGAACAGAGATAAAGTGAGCCTTGACAATGCTGAAGTGCTGTAACACATGTGATGTTACAGATAAATAAGTCCTTTATGATGTCCTTTATGATGAACTTAAATGGACTGGTTATGTCACAATTAGTAGATATTAAAATCTCAGAAAGATTTTCTTATGGACAGCTAGGTGGTATAAGGGAACACTTCTCTAACTTTAATATGCATCTGAATCCCCTGGGGATCTTGTTAAAATCCAGGTTCTGATTCAACAGGTCTGGGATGAAGTTTGAAGTTTTTCATTTCTATAAAACACTCTGATGATGCAGATGCTACTGGTTCATAAACCACATTTTGAATAGCACAGATGGAAAATCTAGGGCATTATCGCCAGGAAGCAACCGTTAGAACTGGACATGGAACAATAGACTGGTTCCAAATATAAAAAGGAGTGTGTCAAGGCTGTATATTGTCACCCTGCTTATTTAACTTATATGCAGCGTACATTTATTTTCCAAATATGACTCTTATAAAATAAGATTTAAAAATTTAATAAAATATTTTTATCAAAAAGTGGTGAATCTCTTGACAGAATATTTGGTGGAGTATTTTTACCCTGGAATATTTCAAGGGAAAGTTTGTTTCCTTAAATTTTAATGCACAATTTCAGTTATATGATTCTAACTTAAAATTTTTACATGTTAAGTCAGTGGCAATATGATATTAATATGTTTAAGTTTATTAGCATTGGTATTAATTTTCATTTATGAACTTCCTGTGTTGTCATTTTTTACACATTTACTCTGATTTAGAGCCCAAAACCAGATCTGAGGTGGAACAAAACCAATAAATTGACTCAGTGCAAGAAATTATTTAGATGCTGATTGACAAAACTATAAACGGTCCTAATGGCAAGCATGCAATAGTGACTAGGTGCTAACACAAAACTAACAGCCCTAAAGGTTAGTAAATTAATTAGATGTCAGCAGAAACTTTCTTGCAAAAAATAGTCCATATTTTTTCTTAGGAGTATTTTGCTCAAGAGGGGCAAAAATAAAGTGGAAAAAATTAATTTGCTTTCCTGTATAAAATGTCTATTTTCTAGTTAACAGAGGAATCACTGGAATCTCTGGTATCTGTTCTTCTAATAATTATTTGTTCCATGAAAGATGAAAATACAAACATCGACATTCTGTCAAGTGGCAAAAGCAATAGTGAAAGATCTTTCACACTGATTATAAGAAAGCTGTTTTGAAACCTTTTCGAATGCACACTCCCCCAAGTAACCACTAGATTGTGGATCTGAAAGGAGAGTAGAATATAATTCTGACTGTTCAGTGTAAAAAAAAAGTGAAAAGTTAAGTCTTTAGACCTGGATATTTAAAATCCCTACCCATGACCTGGGCTTCCCTTGTGGTTCAGCTGATAAAAGAATCCGCCTGTAATGCAGGAGACCCTGGTTTGGTTCCTGGGTTGGGAAGATCCAACCCAGAGGAGGGCATGCAACCCACTCCAGTGTTCTTGCATGGAGAATCCCCATGGACAGAGGAGCCTGGCAGGCTACAATCCGTGGGATCTCCAAGAGTCAGACATGACTGAAGGACTAAGCAAGCACACACACCTGTGACCTACTCTCTTGTAACTGGAGAAATTATGCTTAATAAATTCTTTAAATTGTGCCACATGAGCAACACCTTGAAGAAATAGATTAAACTGTGAAAGAAGCTTGGGCTACAGCATACAGTAGCTTAGAAAAGAAAATATTGGTTTTTAATTTAAGGGAGAAGGAGGAAATATTATAAATGGCGGAAAACAGGAGGAGAGAGAGAAAAAAGAAAGAGAAAAGTGGAAACATAAAAATGAGTCATATTTGGAGATAGATATAATTATTAAATATATTATATGATATTCTTTTAATTATTAAATTCTATTTCAATTTCTTTAAAAATAGCAGAGAATTTTCAAGTTTATATTGTTACTAAAATATATTTTCTTTTTCTTTCTTAGATGGTTATGTCCTTCGGAGCTACTTGGTGGACAAGTAAGCCTACTTTCTTCTCCTACTATACTTTCAAAAAGAATGATATTCTTTTCTTTAGGAAGGATTCCTAATATCATTTAAATAACATAATCTACTAAACTATCATAAATAAATTTTAAAACAATACTCTATACTAATGTCAATATGGTAGTATCCATAATGAAGTTAGTTTCAGGTATCACTTTTAAATCTAAAAGAGGAGCCCTTCTCATTCATGATTATACCATTGCTGGTTTTATATATTCATTGGAGACAGACAGCAACATTGGATACAGGTCAAAATTGCCAGCACTTCCATTAATACTTTGATTTTCACTAGCTATTAATGTAGTTAAGGGACTTCCCTGGCAGTCCAGTGGTTAAGATTTCACCTTCCGATGCAGGGGGTATCAGTTTGATCCCTGATCAGGTAGCTAAGATTCCACATGCCTCACAGCCAAAACAAAACAAAACAACCAAACTGCAGTTGATTGGATAAATCAGAGATCAATAGCTCTGCAGAGTAGGTACAAATATCACCTGTTACCAGTTTATAGTTTGGCTCCTAATTGAGGGCTTTTCTTTACTCACGCCGTGCATCGTAGAATATTAAGTTGCCTTTTTTGGAAGCATGCCAAAAAGAAAAGATAGTGGTCAATGATTCTTCTATTTTTATGAATAAGACATTGTCACGGTCTGGTACTAGTGCTAACAGTCACACTCCCCTCTCCCCCCCCCCAAACCCAATGTTACAAGATTCTGTTCCAAGTAAACCAGTGTAAGAAATGAGCTCCATTATCACAGGAGGTCATATACCAATCCAGAGATTTACAGAATTCGGCAAATTAAGAAATCAAAGAGGATTCACAAACTATTCATAAACAACCTGACACCATCAGAAAGAGACAACTGCAAGTTAAGTGCTCTGTCAGCAAACTAGTAAAGAATCAAGAGAAAAATAATCATAACACTTTTGTTTTCTTCAGAGCATTAATCACAGTAGTAGGCATTGGACTGTTCAATGGGTTTACTTTACGAAAGATACAAATTTCAAGGAAAGAATGTGTGACAAATAATGGAACCACATCTTCATCAGTGATTATTACAGGATGATTTAGAGGGAATTCAGAAAGTGTACTCTGAGTAATTATTGCTTTACCATCTATTGAAGGGAACAGTTAATAAATGTTTATTGAATGAACGGTAGAAAAAAATCTGTCCTCTTTGCATTTGTATCACATTTCCATTAGCCAAATCCTTCCTCAATCTCAGAAAAAGGATTCAAACCAAAGACAGGGAACTCACAGCAACTGCCATGGTTAGCAGCTATTTGAAAAGCCTGCTGCTTCTAAATGCACAAAGGTAGTGCAGGAACCACGAGTAGGTCTGGACTAAGTGACAAACTCACCTCACACTTCTGCACTTTAAAACCGTGTCCTCCATTTCAAGGTTCTATTAATATTTATAATTCTATTTTAATTACTTGCGTGTCATTCTCTCCTCCATTAGCTTATAAGCTTCTAGAAATAAAGGCTGTGTCTTACTTACAAATCTCTTGGTACATAGGAGGGACTCAGCGTGTGTATGGAATAGAATATGTCACAAAGATTCAGGATCAGATAAAACCTAAAATATGTAAAAGTCACAAATTGTTATTAGGGATGCTGCCTATTACCACAAACATTTTTTAAATTATGTAACATAAGAATCACCTATGAACCATATCCTGGCTGCTTATTTTGTAACCAATACTTATATATTTTTAAATTAATATTTACAAATTATAATTAGAAATATTGTAAAAATGATATACCCATTTCCTATGCCAAATATTTTTGTATTTCCTTCAACACTTGAAATTCACAGAAAGTAGTATACATCTGATATTAACAAACATAAAGAATTCATCAGAGTTTTGGATGAGGGCCCCCAGTAGAGTACTCTGCTTTGATTTTTCAGTTTGTTCAGTTCAACAAACATTTCTTAACCAAGGACAGATATATGCTAGGTTTATAGGTTAATCAAAAGATGAATAAAGCATGGTCTTGGGGCATAAATTCTTGGGGCATGTTTTCACTATTTTGTATGTCTATGATATGGAATAAGTTGTGTGTGTGTGTGTGTGTGTGTGTGTGCATGTGTGTTTAAGAATGAAACAGAAGATTAGATTAAATCAATAAAAGGGGATGCAGATGTATATGAAATTTCTTCCCATTTATAAGTGTGTAACACATAATACTCATCATCATAATACTTCTTATCCTTAAATGCCTTGTATCACATGAAATAATGTTTTTAAACTTTTAACCTAATGTTACTTTAATATTAAGAAGATTATTTCATTAAAGTAAAATTTGTTTTCTACTTCACAGCGATGGAGAGATTTATGATGATATCGCTGATGGTAAGTCTCATGTGGCGCTCACCACAGGGAAGAATGGTGAATTTACTGTTCTTACAAATACTGGAAATAGCTTACTGGATTAATAAGAGCCTTCCAATCTGATCAGAACTTGAATTACCTGAAAGTGTTAGAAAATGTAAATACCTTGGTGTAATGAAAAAAACTTATTTTTGTAAATGACTGGATATCAAGAGAAAAGCTCTTCTTTATTTCCTTTGAAAAAAAAATATTTAGTCAATTTTTCATTATAAAAATTTAACCTCACCTGAAATGAAGCATAGTGTAATGTTCCTTTTAGTCTCCTTTTAAATGTACGATTCTTACTGATGCCTAATATTTTCAGCCTCATCCAGAATTACTTTGAAAAGGTACATTTAATAAAGTTTCAGATTAAATAATCCTGAGTCTCATTTTGGTAGAGAATAGATTTGTCCAGAAACTTTGTTTGGAAAAGTACACTAAGCAATGAGTGTTAAATAAATATATGGGCTTTCATTTAACTGATTTTTCATAAAGTGAGCCAATTCTACTTTTTCTTAATTCTAAACCAAGAGAGTATGAATCATTTACACTTCCAGTGTATGAACACTTAGAGAATATGTATTTTGTGTAACTAATTTAAATTTCTGTTTTCTCCTTTTAGGTTGCATCTATGACAACGACTAGCTCTGTTTTGGTCCTTCTGCTGCGTTCATTTGACATCAATGTGAAGTCTGGGTTTTAATTGGCTTGTTATCGAGTATCATAGAAAATGAATGCACAAAGTTACTTAGTACTTTTATTAAAAAATTCCAATTACTTTTATACATCGTGAAATTTTGGACTCGGAAAGTGATAGCTCTGCCTAATCAACGCCTTAGAAGAGTGTATTTATGAGATGTAAGAAATATTAAAAACCCAGTTCTGCCTCAGCTACAATGAAGGCACTTCTTTTAGTCTAATAATAGACAACTCTTCTTAAAAAAATCATCTGAGAAGAAATGACTGTGTTGTCTAAAGAAACATAAAGAACAACAAAAAATATAAGGAAGGAAATTTTGAGACTTTTCCTAAGAGGGAAAACTATTGTTTGTACTTCTAATGATCATATCGTATATTCTCCATTCAAATCACCTAGCTTTTAAAAGGCAGGGCTGTCTCCTCCCTTATTGGTGGGTTAAATGTTTTTAAAGATGATAGTAGTAGTGGAACTTTTGTATAAAGTTTGTCTCTATTTGTTCATTGTGAATATGTTTTAATTATCCGATGAGAATGTATGCAATTCCTATACACACCTAAGATTAAAATGGTGGAAGAGTCTACAATGTTTCCTTTTTGTAGAATTGTATGCTAACAGTATAATTCTGTTTAAAGTGCTATTGTAACTAGAGTGAATTTGAATGAAGACTACCCTAAAATTATGAAGAATGAAGTTTGAAAGTAACTAGGCTTTAATGCACTTCTTTGCTATGAAGACTCTTTTAAAGGTTTTTGTTTCTCAATGACCTCTATGGAAAAAACTTTAAACCACTTTACTGGAAAGTTACCAACAGAGGGCATACAAATTAATAAATCTTGGCATTTGGGCTGAGGTGTTTCATATTAGTATATACTCAAACCAAAAACAATCCCAAAACAAAATGTGAATCATTTGGGTTCCAAATGCTAAGAACACTAAACATGACACAAACTGAAGAGGCCTAACACCCAAGAAAAAAGTATACTCGGAAACTTTTTCAACTTCAACCCACTCCAGTATTCTTGCCTAGAAAATCCCATAGACAGAAGAGCCTGGCGGGCTACAGTTCATGGGGTCACAAAAGAGTCAGACAGGACTTAGCGACTAAACAAACAAAGTATGAACTGAGCAAATCCTAATGCTGGCTCTGCTATTCATGAACCTTGATGTGATATTGGATAAATTATTAATCCACCTCCTATTAATAGTTATCTCATTTGCAGATTTCAGGATTAGAGTAAGTCAGTTTTTCCCAATGTTTTCACTATCAGTTAACTTCTATAATCCTCCTCTGCCCTAGCCCTGTGCTTTAGAAGCTTTTCCTGATTTTTAAAACTCAGTGATGAAATAATGATTAATGCATTACCCATGTTTTAATATTGCAAAGGCCCACCCATTGGAGAATCTGAAGAGTGGCCCCTCTGAATTGAAATAATTTCAAGTAATTGTAAAGGAATTCAAATTCTTCATATGGGTTAAGTGGGATTTCTACTAGGTACTTTGAAATGTAAAAATAGATCATCAACTACTATCGTTCCATGTATACATTCTGGGAGTCTGAGGCCCCCAGATTAGAAGACACTGATCTTAAAAGACCCCTTCCAATTATGAAATATTTTGATGTCTAATTTTTGATAGAGGGAGACAGTATTTGCTCATGTGATGAGTTTACTTCAAAACCAGATAAAATTACATCATCCAAATGTGGTTTTTGTTTGTTAAACCAGGTAACAAATATACGGAATACAGACAGTATGTTTCCAATAATTTTTTCTTCTGATTGAGAATAGTATAAACTCAATACAATGTCAGTTTTAAAAATGCTAAATATATCAAGAGAATCTTTTAGAATTTTGGTTCATATACAAAGAAACAGACACATGCTGTGAAAGATTTATGTAATAGGTTTTATATAATAGGTATTTATGTCATAGGCCTTAATATAAAGGAAATATCTGAAGTATTAATCTTAATATACTAAATATTATTTCTGTTTTGGTTTTGCATAAGGAATTTTGTCATGTGAGAAGAGTGACAAATAAATAATACCTTCAGCAGATAACTTTGCCTCCTACTTATCGAGAAATCAAGGCTAGCAGGTTTTCTGTCCCATAACTTGATCCCATATCTGTATAAGACTGTGTTTGAGCCCATTCTTACCTCTTTTGGCTTCAGCCTCAGAGGATGGGATACCTCCGGTTCAAACCAAACCTTCCACCACTAATGTCCCTGAGACCCGCCTCCTGTTTTGTGATAGAAATTGAGATAACCAAGTGCAAATGCTTCGAATATCCTACAAGGTGAAGCCTTAGTCCATATCCAGACACTAATCCAGAAAATAAGATGTCACCATTCAGAGTCAAAGCCACAACCTGTTATCTCATGTTTTCCTGCCTTCTCTGGAGTCTTCTTTCACAATTATTTCATTCTCAACCTCCCTGTCTCACTTCTTCCCCATCCCTCTTTCCCTCCTACATTTCCTCTTTTCTATCTTTTTCTCCCGTTATGCAAATTCCCTCCTTTAGGCTTACAAATATACTCAAGTCTTTCCTGCTTGAAAAACAGGAAATCTTGCCTACTATCCAAATACCCCTCTAACTACAGTCTGTTCTATCTTCTTTTCCTCACCTTGTTGACTTTCAGTGGTATGTTATATGGAATTCCCTGGTGATCTAGTGGTTAGGTCTCCATGCTTCCATGCTTGGGGCCTGGGTTCTGTCCCTGGTCAAGGAAGAAAGACCCTCACATGAGATGTGCCCCCCTCCAAAAAAAGGCAGATTATGTGTGGCAGCCAGGAAAATGTGCCTCATGGACCTTCAACCACAGAGAGCTTAAATAACCAAAGGCCCCATCCTACCAATGCCAGCCTTCCAACAGACTGCTCCTATGTACCCAGCAATTGAGTGTGGCAGGCCTCTTCCTGAAAGATACAAAATCTTCCAGCAGCCTGGCTAACCCTTCCTTACCATCATAGCACTCTGAGATGCTTTGCCCCAACCATCTCTTCCTCCTCCCTTTCTGGGTTCTGACTTGCCTTGTTCCTTGTTGATTCCTCCAGCCTTCCCTGCCTTCCTCCCTACCAATGCCAGCCTTCCAACAGACTGCTCCTATGTACCCAGCAATTGAGTGTGGCAGGCCTCTTCCTGAAAGATACAAAATCTTCCAGCAGCCTGGCTAACCCTTCCTTACCATCATAGCACTCTGAGATGCTTTGCCCCAACCATCTCTTCCTCCTCCCTTTCTGGGTTCTGACTTGCCTTGTTCCTTGTTGATTCCTCCAGCCTTCCCTGCCTTCCTCCCATTTCCTCTGACACATGTATTTGCCCCTCCCAGAGGTTAAAGCGTCTGCCTGGAATGCAGGAGACCGAGATTCGATCCTTGGGTTGGGAAGATCCCCTGGAGAAGGAAATGGCAACCCACTCCAGTATTCTTGCCTGGAAAATCCCATGGATGGAGGAGCCTGGTAGGCTACAGTTCATGGGGTCACAAAGAGTCAGACACAACTGAGCGACTTAACTCACTCACTCACTCAAATATGAATTTAATGTGAAGCCCTGGCCCCTATTCACCCTCTTACTACATTCTCAAGTTATATTCAGTCTTCAACTTACCGCAGTCTGGTTTCCGCTACAATTACTCTCAAGTCAAGGTTCTGTGGATATCCCACAAGTACCTCTAACTTCATGTGACTCAAAACTGAACCCATCCTCTTTTCCCTTTTCAGCTGATGATTCCTCCTATAGATTCTATTTCCATGACAAATCAATCATCCATTCACTCAAGCTCAAAACCCAAAAGTGTCTCTGCTTCTGCTCCTTCACTTTTCATGCTCAATGACTCATTAAGCAGAACTTCTCAAAAGTAAAGAATCTGCCTTACTTGCTTTATACTCCTATACCTGGGTTGAGAAGATTCCCTGGAGCAGGAAATAGCAACCCAGTTCAGTATTCTTGACTGGGAAATCCCATAAACAGAAGAGCCTGGCAGGATACAGTCCATGGGGTAACAAGAGTCGGACATGACTTAGCAACTAAACAACACCAACAAATTTGGAAGTAACATTGAAACACTTAAGATTTAACACAATAAATATAAATAAAATAATAATAAATAAAGCTAATGTTTCAACCTGGTCCAGTTCCTACATCTGAGTTTCAAGTTACAGGACGGACACCTTTTTTTATTTGATATTTCCTTGAACTCTGGTGTTGGAGAAGACTCTTGAGAGTCCCTTGGATTGCAAGGAGATCCAACCAGTCCATTCTGAAGGAGATCAACCCTGGGATTTCTTTGGAAGGAATGATGCTAAAGCTGAAACTCCAGTACTTTGGCCACCTCATGAGAAGAGTTGACTCACTGGAAAAGACTCTGATGCTGGGAGGGATTGGGGGCAGGAGGAGAAGGGGACGACCGAGGATGAGATGGCTGGAGGGCATCACGGACTCGATGGACGTGAGTCTGAGTGAACTCTGGGAGATGGTGATGAACAGGGAAACCTGGCATGCTACGATTCATGGGGTCGCAAAGAGTCGGACACGATTGAGCAACTGAACTGAAAATACCTAGGGAGGTAGTCATCCTGGTTTTTATAATAGAAGCAATTACTCCCTTTTGCCTTCAATCTTTCCCAGCATCTAGTCTTTCCAATGAGTCAGCTCTTCATATCAAGTGGCCGAAGTATTGGAGTTTCAGCATCAGTTCTTCCAATGAATATTTAGGGTTAATTTCCTTTAGGATTGACTGGTTTGATCTCCTTGAGTCCAAAGGACTCTCAAGCATTTTCTCTAGCACCACAATTCAAAAGCATCAGTTCTTTGGTGCTCACCTTTCTTTAGGATTCCCTGGTGGCTCAGAGGGTAAAGCATCTGCCTGCAATGCAGGAGACCTGGGTTCGATCTCTGGGTCAGGCAGATCCTCTGGAGAAGGAAATGGCAACCCACTCCAGTACTCTTGCCTGGAAAATCCCATGGACAGAGAAGCCTGATAGACTACAGTCCATGGGATCACAAAGAGTCGGGCACGACTGAGCGACTTCACTTCACTTTCACTTTCTTTAGGATGAGGCAGAATATGAGATGGTTAGATAGCATCACCTACTCAATGGACATGAATTTGAGCAAACTCCAGGAGATAGTGGAGGACAGAGAAGCCTGGTATGCTGCAGTCTATGGAATCACAAAGAGTGGGACATGCATGACTTAGCAACTGAACAGCAGGTCTATTTTACAATTCAATGACAGTTTTCACTCTATGTAACTGAGGAAAATATTAGGCTGTGTGTATGGTCTCTTAGAGTAGGCTAGGGCATAGTCACAGTCTTCAGCTTTAACTGCAAATTTGGAAAAATAATGAATGTGCAACAGGTACCTCTCATCTTTGGGAGGTTTTCCACAGGCAACAATTCCTCTGTAAGTGTCTTCACAACTTATTGAATTAGAAGAGTTTTCCAAATGTCAAAAAGGGACTTTCCTAATGGTTCCATGGTTCAGAGTCTGCGTTGCAAGGCAGCAGACACTGGTTCAATCCTTGGTCAGGGAAGATCCTACATGCCACAGAACAACTAAACCTGTGTGCTACAACCACTGAGCTCATACAGCCTACAGCCTGTACTCCACAATGACAGACACCACCACAAGGAAAAACCTGTGCATTGCACCTAGAGAGTAGCCCCCACTCGCTGTAACTACAGAAAGCCTGTGCTCAGCAACAAGGACCCACTGCAGCCAAAAACGACTAACTAAACAATTCTTTTTAACGGCATGTTTAAATGCCAACTTGTTAATGGTTTTCCTATTCGAGTTTAGATAAAAATTCAGAGTTCCTGGCTGCAAGCAACATAAATTAACTGCTGCCTTTGCATAACTCACTCATGGAATCAAAGTCCCTAGAGAGAGAAATCCATTGACTGTGGTTAAGTCATGTACTTGCTTATGCGGTGGGGGCAGGGAGGCTTTTACTTCTTTGACTCCCAATTTAAAGAAAGTCACCAAAAATCATCCTCTTAGGCACGACTATATTCAATGGTGGGAAGATAATTTCCCAATAAAAAATCAGAGTGCTGCCAAGAACAGGAAACCTGACCTGATGAGTAAAGCAGCCAAGGTATTTATGTGTGCATGTATACATATGAAAGACAAATGCATATTTTGTTTGCATATTAAGCACATTGGCAATATTTCTTGATAAGAAATGTATAGGTAGATATTTGTGTATTTTAAGTTCGCTTGAAAAATTTGCTCTTCTATCTTTCCTTGCTCACTTTTGATAGAGACATAGAGAAATGGTTTTATCCTATAAGAAACACCATGATGTCAACATGATGATCACTGACAACTGATACTTATCTTTGGTATGAGGACAATAAGGAATGGTGGGGACTGTGGCAAACAGTGGAATATAAGCTCTGTTCACAGGTGGTGGTGGATTAGTTGCTAAGTCATGCCTGACTCATGCGACCGCATGGACTATAGCCTGCCAGGCTCCTCTGTCCATGGGATTCTCCCATGGAGTGGGTTGAAGGCAAGAATACTGCAGTGGGTTGCCATTTCCTTCTCCAGGGGATGTTTTCCACCCAGGAACTGAACCTGGGTCTCTTGAGTTGCAAGCAGATTCTTTCCTGACTGAGCTGCAGGGGAATCTCCTGTTTACAGGGATGAGTTGCTAATTATACTGAGTATCTCCTACTTGGACATCCAGATCCCTGCTCCGATCTTCTTCATTCTTCTCTCTGTCCCTCAGGACTACCCTTTATGGGCTGCTCCCTTGACTTAGCTTCATTCAGCCTATGAGGAGCACTAGCAGACACTCAGAGGGACAGAGAGTGAACTTTAGCTATTGATTCCTGTGGTTGCCTCCCTGAGTCATTGTCCACAAGCTCATTGTGTCCTCCATGAGAAGTCACAGCTATGCCAGACCAGCTTCTCCATCATGCTGCTTCCCTGGCTCCACTGTTTCTCCCTCTCCTTCCGCCAAGACTGTAGTCACTCCCTAAGATTACTGGTTCTAGGATACTGCTCATGGCACCCGACTCCAGTACTCTTGCCTGGAAAATCCCATGGACGGAGGAGTCTGATAGGCTGCAGTCCATGGGGTCGCTAAGAGTCGGACACGACTGAGCAACTTTACTTTCACTTTTCACTTTCATGCATTGGAGAAGGAAATGGCAACCCACTCCAGTGTTCTTGCCTGGAGAATCCCAGGGACAGTGGAGCCTGATGGGCTGCTGCCTACGGGGTCGCACAGAGTCGGACACGACTGAAGCAACTTAGCAGCAGCAGCAGCAGCAGCAGGGTACTGTTCTTTACTTTATGGTTTCCCCACACACACTGTCCACACATGTGTAATCAGTCCATTTTTAAAGTTTTCCTCCAACTTCTCAATTTGAGTTTAATCACTGTGGGCAGTGACTGCAGCCATGAAATTAAAAGATGCTTGTTTTGTGGAAGAAAAGCTAGACAGTGTATTAAAAAGCAGAGCTATTACTTTGCCTGCAAAGGTCTGTATAGTGAAAGCTATGGTTTTTCCAGTAGTCATGTACAGATGTGAGACCTGGACAGTGAAAAAGGCTAAGCATTGCAGAACTGATGCCTTTGAACTGTGATGCTGGAGAAGACTCTTAAGAGTCCCTTGGACTGCAAGATCAAACCAGTCAAGCCTAAAGGAAATCAATCCTGAACTGAAAGGACTGATGCTGAAGCTGAAGCTCCAATACTTTGGCCACCTGATGCAAAGAGCCAACTCACTGGGGAAAGAATACTGATGGTAGGATAAATTGAAGGCAGGAGGAGAAGGGGACAACAGAGGATGAGGCAGTTGGATGGAATCACCAACTCAATGGATATGAGTTTGAGCAAATTCCAGGAGAGAGTGATGGACTGTGAAGCCTGGCATGCTGCAGTCCATGGAGTCACAAAGATTTGGACACGACTGAACAACTGAACAGTAACATCTGATTCTCACCTGGGCGCTACTGATGTATGACTCAAATCTCATGGACTGTGAGTCTAGTGTCAACAGCTGCTGCTGCTGCTGCTAAGTCACTTCAGTCATGTCCGACTCTGTGCGACCCCATAGACAGCAGCCTGCCAGGCTATCCCGTCCCTGGGATTTTCCAGGCAAGAACACTGGAGTGGGTTGCCATTTCCTTCTTCAGTGCATGAAAGTGAAAAGTGAAAGTGAAGTCGCTCAGTCGTGTCCGACTCTTAGCGACCCCATGGACTGCAGCCCACCAGGCTCCTCTGTCCATGGGATTTGCCAGGCAAAAGTACTGGAGTGGAGTGCCATTGCCTTCTCTGGTGTCAACAGAGTCTTCAGTTTTTCAAAAGAAACGATGTCAAGGCTTATATACTTCCTAGGGTTTTTTTGTTTTTTTTTTTTACTTTTGATTCAAGTTTTCTTAAAAGCACTATTCAGACCTACCAAATTAACCTTAATTATTATCCCAAATTATTATGGGCCAGATTTGACCCGTGTGGTCCATCTGCAATGTCAGCTATTTATGATGGGAAATCAATGAGACAAAACACAGGCCACTGTATAGCTACCCAACTTGCCAATAATGAGTCTTTTTGTGTAAATGATGGGCTAAATTTATTTAGTGTCTGTTACAGTCAGATTCCATTTTAACACCAAATACTATTGAGAGGTCTAGTAGGAATACAATCACAACAAAACTAATGCTGCCACATACAAATTCCTTAGTCCCTGATATACTGCAAATGCCATGTCCCGGAATGGAAATCTAGTCAAAATTGTGGCTTGGGGTTTGCCCAGCTGAGAAGATATTCAATTGCTTAATATAAGCTATTTTCTTCATTTGTGGTCAGATTCTTATAAACAAAGATGAGCAAAGAAATACTTTCTATGACCACCAATGTCAACCAACCCTCTTATCTCAGTTCTCGGAAACAGATCTTTGAAATATTGTTAATATTTTTCCAAAACTTTAAGTTGGTGAAGAATTTTATTCAGGCATGTAAATTCTCCCTTGCCTTTCAAATTTATGATTTAACAAACACATGCCATGAGCTACTGAAGCTTCCCTCACCATCATATTGCTAGCAGTACTATTGAAAGTAAACTTTAAAGTTACGATGAAAGTTAGGTTGTTGTACTTTAATATGATATGCTCGTCAGAGTTTCACCCTAAATGGTAGAAGCTGCGTTAAGAAAAGCACTGAAATGCTGTTGCTGCCCAGACACCTCAGGGAACCAAAGTTTTCTTTTGGTTTCTCGTTTTCAATATGTATAGATGTAAAAGAGGTAAGCTAAGCTATGTTGGTTACTAACTTCCAAGAACTAGAGGACTAGAAACATAGAGGACTAGAAAACCAAAACCCCAAACCATTCAGGAACATATAAAGTTTTGGGGGGCATTCGTCTAGAAGAGAAAGAAGACAAAAAACTCTCCTCTTTCTAACATGGCTATCAAAGTAGACTTACTAGGAAGGTTTCTTAAGTTGGGTCCTCTGGAAACAGAACTTGAGACTGGATTCTTCTGTGAGGTGTCTGTTGAGGAAGATCTCCCAGGAGAAATCTGTAAGGGAAAAGGAAACAGGATAGTGCAGGAAAAGAAGGCAGGCAAAGACACGGACGGACACAGGTGCAGCCCAGGCTCAGCTGGATGCCACTAGGAAGCGCTGGAGCAGTGCTCACCCCTCACTGAAGCAAGGGATCTGGGCTTGTGTTCCCCTATCAACAGTCTTTGGCTACCAGAGGCTTCCTCCTCTCCCAATCTCATTCTCCGGAGCATCTCAGGAACATTGCTCCTTTGGGCTGAGGGTGACTCCCTGGAGTGAGGTAAGCTGTGAACTTCAGCAGCCATTTAAAAATTTTTTTCATGGTTGTTGAAGTATAGTTGACTTGGAATTTTGTGTTAGTTTCTGGTGTACAGCAGAGCGATTCCTGTTTATATATATTTTTTCCAGTATAGTTTTTTTGCAGGATATCAAGTAGAGTTCCCTGTGCTATACAGGAGGACCTTGCTGTTTATCCATTCTATGTACAACTGTTTGCATCTTCTGGTCCCACACTCTGAGTCCAACCCTCCCCTGACCCACCCTCTGGCACCACAAGTCTGTTCTCTATGTCTGTGAATCTGTTCCTATTTTGTAGATAAGTTCGTTTGCATCATATCTGAGTATGATTATCTCTAGGTTCATCCATGTAAATGGCATTATTGCATTCTTTTTTTACAGCAGCCACTTCTTAAAGTAGTGAGGGATGTGTGCACCTGCCAATAAAATTTACCAAGAATAGATCAGAAATCAGTATCCTCCAGAAATAGTGGTTCTCTCATCAAATTGGAAGGAATACAAAAGTGTGTATTTTATGAGCCAAATGCTAAAGCTAGCCTTCCTCACATCATTAAGGGTTTGTCCTGGCTTGTCAGGGTCCTGTCAGCACCCTGAATCAGTTCAGCTACAGCATTATCTGTCACCAAATGTACATGGGGTAAATAAGTTGAGGGGTAGTTAAAGGTGAATGTTCATTATAAGCCTATTTATTATTATTCTGTCTTTTATACATTTATCCAAATGGTAAAGCCATCCAATGTCACTGTTTAAAAGAGTGAGATAATTACATATAATTATGTATGTGATTGACTTCAGTTCAGTTCAGTTCAGTCGTTCATCATGTCTAACTCTTTGAGACCCCATGAACCGCAGCACGTCAGGCCTCCCTTTCCATTACCAACTCCCGGAATTTACTCAAACTCATTTCCATTGAGCTGGTGATGCCATCCAGCCATCTCATGCCCTGTCATCCCCTTCTCTTCCTGCCCTCAATCTTTCCCAGCATCTGGGTCTTTTCAAATGAGTCAGCTCTTCATATTAGGTGGCCAAAGTATTGGAGTTTCAGCTTCAACATCAGTCCTTCTAGTGAACACCCAGGACTGATCTCCTTTAGGATGGACTGGTTGGATCTCCTTGCAGTCCAAGGGACTCTCAAGGGTCTTCTCCAACACCACAGTTCAAAAGTATCAATTCTTCTGCGTTCAGCTTTCTTTATAGTCCAACTCTCACATCCATACATGACTACTGGAAAAACCATAGCTTTGACTAGATGGACTTTTGTTGACAAAGTAATCTCTCTGTTTTTTAATATGCTGTCTATTGGTCATAAATTTTCTTCCAAAGAGTAAGCATCTTTTAATTTCATGGCTGCAATCACCATCTGCAGTGATTTGGAGCCCCCAAAAATAAACTCAGCCACTGTTTCCCCATCTATTTGCCATGAAGAGATAGGACTGCATGCCATGATCTTAGTTTTCTGAATGTTAAACCTTAAGCCAACTTTTTCAGTATATATATGCTGCATTGTCATCATCTCCATTCATTAACATTTATTGAAAGTTTCCCATGTGCTAGACTGAACTGAATGCTATGAGCTTTGTCCCTTTTAAACGCTACATCAGCCCTATCATCCTACATTATCAACCTATCATCAGCCCTACATCTGGCTCATTCAACTAGAAGAAACAAGGCTCAAAGATGATCCATGCTTTTCCCACGTTACATGGCCACTGAGGCTTGCACTTGCACCCAAATTCTCGTTACTGTGATAACCTGCTTTCCTTGTGCATCTGATACATACTTCTCCCTCTGTGTCCTAACACGAAAAAATGGAAAGAAGGCAGACATAAAAATTATCACTAGGGCACAAAGTAGTCAGAAACTAGAAACACTGTTCTTTTTTATTATAAAACAGATGACAAACAGAAAATTTAGCATTGAGTAAGGTACAGAGTCCAGTTTCAAGAGAAAGACTTACAAGACTGAAATATAAATGTAAGTATTGTTAGGTAAGCTTGAAGAATATGAACTGTAAAGTCTACAATAACTTCAGGGGGAAAAAAAGATAATATATTGTGAAGGACTTCTTAGCAAACATACCAAAATTTACACATTCAGCCTAGTATTTGTTTCTTTCAAAGCAGTCAATTTTAGGGATCTACACTTGTTTCAACTATTTGTATGAGATTAAGATTTGTTTTTAGGCCGAAAAAAGAAGAATTTCACTTCAAATTTGCCTTTGGAACTTAGAACAAATTATTTTTAATATCTTTGTTATCAAAAGATAATAAATGTTTATTCTTTGAAAGTAGCTTTGTTTTTCACAAGTAGGCTAAAACCATTTGAACTTCATCTAGGGTATAAAGTGGGTAAGCCATCAGAGCAAAGCTTCTATGCTCAGTTAAGCTGTGACTATAAATCGATGGTATTTTCTTGTTCATCTAACTTTTCTTAGTATCCAAAGATAAATTTCATTGACTATTTAAAATCTTACATTTACAATAATGGTATAACAGTTTTTTATTTCTCCCTCAGCCATCTTTTAAAAGTGAATTTTATCATTAAATAAAGTATTATAAATATATATAAAGCTCCCTGTATGCTTCATTCCAATCACATTTTATTTCTTCCTTTCCTCCTGAGAAAAAAACAGTGCCTGATTTTGGTGTTCGTCATTCCCAAGTATTTCTTTATATTTTCATTACATATGTAGGTATCTTTCAAAATTTATCAGTAACTATTTTTTTATTTGTTAACATTTGATGTAACTAGTATCATACTATATTGACTTATTTGCAACCTGCTTTTGTCACTCCTCATTATGTTTGGAAGAGGTATATCATTCTTTGAATAAACAAATCACAGATACTTCTGTTTTTAAACTGCCATCTAAGTTTGATTATTCCCAGTTTTGGGCATCATAAATAATGCTGTTGTGAAAATTCATGTCACTTTCTGTGGCAGCACTTATGAGGGTTCTCTCTGTCGTTATACCTAGGAGGGGTACTTTTAAATCTTAGAATGAGGCATCCTCTGCAAGAATAGATACCTCCACAAGAAAACTCTCCATTTGGTATCTCCAATTGGTTTTCTTTTCATTTTAATATTTATTTATTGATTTGGTTGCACCAAGTCTTAGTTGGATCACATGGGATATTTAGCTGTGGCATGCAAGATCTTTAGTTTCTGGATGTTGGATATAGTTTCCTGACCAGGAACTGAACCTCAGCCCCCTGCATTGGGAGCACAAAGTCTTAGTCACTGGACCACAGGGAAGTCCTTGTGTGTCTTATTTTAGAAACTCTAATCATTACCCATTCATGAAGCTATTCTATACTTCTAAATGTTTGAACGTTTTGTTTTCCATCTTTAATTCCTTGAACCCACCTGAAAATGTGAATCTTTCCCCCACCCTAGTTAAGCTCCTCCTTCAGACCACTTTTGCCTGGTTCAACTGTCTTCACTAAATGCAAGACCAACTCTTCATCATGTGCTAAGGTCCCGTTTATATCTGTTCTAAGTCTCATTCCCAGGGCTTCACGTTTGTTTCCGCTAAATTCATGCTGAACTTTGCTTCCTATCTGACCAATATTTCAAGACTCTGAGCACTTTTTACAAAAATTTAAAGAATTCAATGTGCTGTGCTGTGCTGTGCTTAGTTGCTCAGTCATGTCCAACTCTTTGCGACACCATGGACTGTAGCCCACCAGGCTCCTCTGTTCATGGGGATTCTCCAGGCAAGAATACTGGAGTGGTTTGCCACGCGTCCTCCAGGGGATCTTCCCAACCCAGTGGCTGAATCCAGCTCTCCCGCATTGCAGGCAGATTCTTTACCAGCTGAGCTACCAGGCGAGACTGAAGCATCAATAAATTATTAAAAAAGAAGCCATAATAATTTTTAAAAATCTCCATGATAGTAGCAAATTAATTATCATTTGTAGGAATACTAAAGGAAAAGATTAACAAAAGCATAACTACAAATTAGAAATTTACCAGTCAAAAAGTTAATGAGGAATATTAGACACAATTTGTTAAAACCTAATATTAAAATATTCTTCAAAAAATCTAATTATTGGATGTTCCTGGTGGTAAGAATTTGCCTGCCAATGCAGGGGACACGGGTTTGATCCCTGGTCCTGGAAGCTTCCACATGCCATGGAGCAACTAAACCCATGGGCCACAACTACTGAGCCTGGGCTCTGAGCCTGGGAGCCACACCACCGCTACTGAAGCCCACATTCCCTAGAGTCCAGGCTCAGCAACAGAGAAGCCACCCCAGTGAGAAGCCCATGCACCTCAACCAGAGCGTAACCTCTGCTTGCTGCAACTAGAGAAACGCCCGAGCAGAGTGACGATCCAGCACAGCCAAAAATAAGTCACATTATTAAAAAATAAAGAAACTACTTCTCTGATTTCATGCTGACAAAGTAACCTCCGTTTCCAAGGTATACTGGAAAGAGGATACTGCCGTAGAGCAGAAATAGACACTTTAGTCCCTGGAAGAGCTATTCTATTGAACAAATTACTTTCTTAAACAAAAGAATTCTTATGAATATCTAGCATGATCTTCAGGAAAATCCTAAAATAGGATCTGAAAATGACTGGCACCAATCATGTAATTATTTCTTCTTTTGAATAAACGAAATCTCAGATCGTGACTTTTGTTGTTAAAGTTGACCGAGGCGTGTCCCAAGGCTCTTCGGACTGACAAGTTGTGTGTCTGCACTGAAGGTAAACGAAAGCCTGAGCAAACCACCTCTTTGAAGCTCTTTTCTAAGGAATCCTACTTACTTCCTCTTCTGTGCTTGCTTTTTCTGATAAGACTCCTTACAGGAAAATCAAGTTTTAACAGCATTCATCAGGAAAGAAATCTGCCTAAAAACTATAACAATAGTTGAAGAAGTCTTTTGGACTCTCCTCTTATAATGATCAGCAGATTTTCTTCATTTATTTCTACTTTTGTTTTGTTTTGTATGTTACTATTTTATTAAGTACACATGCTTTTATGATTTTAAATCTTCCTTATCCGCTGAGCCTCTTTTCATTATGTTGGGATAACTTGGGCTGCTAATTACACTTTTTTACTTAGTCTAGTTTTTCTCATATTCATATAAACACTCATTTTTTTTCATCTGTATAATTTTAAATTTTTAAAAAATTTTAGTGTATAGCAATAGCATAATTGAACTTTTAAAATTAATTTCATTATTTCTGACTTTTAACTGGTCAATTTATAATTAAATACAGATAAAGCATTCCATCTGTGTACATATAATTAAATGTGTTTTTAATCTTGCATTGTATTTTCTGTTTGCCAGGTTTCCGTTTTGTATTATGTTCTTTGTTCTCCTTCTTGTCTTTTTTTTTGAAGACCGATTTATTTCTTCCTTTGCTATTTTTGTTGGTTCATTCCCCATAATCCCATATCACTCATGTGTAAGCTCTGTAATCCGTTTTTTTTCTTTTAGTTGTTATACTTGCATTTTTTTCAGCATACTTCAAGAAGTCTAAAGCTGGTTAATTACTTATCCCCTCTCTTGGAACAATATAAGTATTTTTGGACAGATTAATTCAGATCACCATTCCTACATAACAAACTAATATTTTCCGGTATTTTATTTCTTTCCTTTTTAACCCCTAATATTAAAATATTTTCAGAAGCAAACTTTTTGTTTACATTTGTTTATGTGAGTTACTAATTTCTTTACTCATCATTCTTTTGTATCTTAGACTACCTTTCAAAACCATTTTATTTTTCTTGAAATGCATATAATGAAGAGTTCTATGGTCAAGTCTTTTGGTGGTGAATGTTCCCATTGTTTATCTAGAAATGTCTTTGTTTTTCTGTATTCTTTAAAGATAGATTTTTTTAAAATACAGACATTTAGATGGCAGTCATATTTATTACCACTTTAAAGAGAATTTTCTCTGGCATCTATTATTTCTGTTGGGGATTCCTGTAGGTTCTCTATTTTTCTTCTACATCTGCCTTGAAGAACTCTTTGTCTTTGATGCTCTGTACTTTAACTATGTAGTGTCCAGGTGTGAATTTCATTTTATTTATCCTGCTTGCCATACTTTATCCTTTCCGTGCTTGTAAATTTGAATTTTTAATAAATCCCTGAAGATGTAAACCCTGATCTCTTCAAATATTGAATCTTCTCTAGTATCTCAATTCCTTCTTTCTGAGAATCCTTTTAAAGTATGTTAGAGCTTATACTACACTCTAAATTTTCTACATCTTGGGGTAATTTTTACTTCCATTTTTTAAAGGTAAAAATTATATACAGGTAAATTTAACCTTTTGAATATATAGTCCTGTAAGTTTAACAAACACATATAGTCACATAACCATCACTATCAGTAAAAAATAGAAAGGAATCCTGTTTGCCATATGGGTCAAACTGGAGGGCATTATGCTAAGTGAAATAAGCCAGACAGAGAGAGTCAAATACTGCATGATCCCATTTATATATGGACTCTGTAAAGCTGATCTTATAGAGTCAGAGAGCAGTTCAGTGGTTGCCAGGGGCAAGAGGTGGGGAAATAAAGAGAGGTTGGTAAAAGGTACAAATTTTAAGTTACAAGAGAAATAAATTCTGAGGATCTAATCTATAACATGACTATAGTTGACAATACTGTATTGTGTCATTGAAAGTTATTAAGAGTAGATGTGTTCTCAACAATAACAAAAAAGGTAAATCTATGTGGTGAGAAATGTGTTAATTAACTCAATGCTAGGAATCCTTTTATTTGTTAATTATGCACTACTTTAAAAAATAAAATAGTTTCTCAAAGTCTATCATTTATCTTTTTATTCTCTTAAAATTGTCTTTCTAAGAGCAGAAATTCTTCTTTTTCATAAAATCCAGTTTATCAGTTTCTCTCTCATATTGACCATGATTCTGGCAACGTATCTAAGAAATCCTTGCCTCACCAAAGATTTTCTCCTCTTCTTTTAGAAGTTTTGTAGTTTTAGGCTTTATATTTGGGTTTATGATCCATTCAGAGTTAATTTTTACATAGAGCATGAAATGCAGATCAAAATTTATTATTTTGTATGTGGATATCCAATTTATTCAACACATTTGTTGAAAAGACTATCCTTTCAACATTTGTCTTCCCAACTTTGTAAAAAAATTAATTGAAGATATGACTATATCTGAGCTGTTTATTTCTGTTCATTTCATTTACATCTATCCTTCTCTATAAAATTACCCTGTCTTGAGAATTCCCTGGTGGTCCAGTGGTTAAACTTGGTACTTTCACTGCCAAGGTCTCCAGTGTGATCCCTGGTAGGGGAATTAAAACCCTAGAAGCTGTATGGCCCAGATAAAAAATATACATTTGTTTTTCTTCTTCAGTATTGTCTTGGCTATTCTATGTTTTTGCCTTTCCTTATAAACTTTAGAGTCACTTTGTTAATATCTATAAATGAGATTCTTGAATAACCATTAGTATTTTCTATCTTTCAAGGAACTGGTCCAGTTTTCATCTAAGTTGTCAAATTTGCTGGCATCAAGCTGTTAATAATCCTTTTGTAGTCTTTTAATATCTGGAGGTTCGACAGTAATGTCCCATCTTTCACTTTGATATTTGTAATTTGCAGCTTCTCTCTTTTTCCTTGATCAGTCTGGCTAAAAGTTTATCACTATTTATTTCAGAAAAATAACTTTTGATTTCATTGTTTTTCTCTATTTTCCTGTCCTCATTAATTTCTGTACTTAACTTTTTTATTGCCCTCTGCTCATTTTGGCTTTAATTTGTTGTTCTTTTTCTAGTTTTTTTAAGGTAATAGTTCAAACAATTGATTTGAGAGCTTTCTTTTTTTTTTAATAAAAGCGCTTAATACTGTTAATTGCCCTGCTTTAGTTTCATGCAAAAATTTTGATATACTAAGCTGTCATTTTTAAATAATTCAAAATACATTTTAATTTACCTTTTGACTCTTTCTTTTCTGTTTAATCTCTAAATATTCGGAAGTTTTCTAGACCTTTTTGTGCTATTGGTTTCTAGTTTAACTTTGTATGGTCCAAAAACATATTTCATATGATTTCAGCTTTTCAGATTTCTTTAACTTTGTTTTGTGGCCCAGACTGTGCTCTCTCTTGTATCTATTCTGGTTGCCTTAAAAAGAATGTGTATTCTGATTTTCTGCATATTTGTTCTCTTAATTACTGATGAAGGAGAGTTGAAGTCTTTGACTGCAAATGTGTATTTATCTCTTTATACTTGAAGTTCTTTTGGCTTTTGCCTCTTGTTTTCATCTATCCTTATGCCAGGTCTACATTGCCTTAATTACTGTTGGTTTGCAGTAAGTTTTAAAGTCGGAAAGTGTATAACTTATATACTTTTAATACAATAATTGACATGGAAGGGCAGAAATTGCCTATGTAGCTATTTATATTATATATAATCTTAACTAATCACTGTATACTTTGAACTAATATTGTACCATTTTATACATACTATGAGAACATTATAACAGTCTGGTTTGCCATACATTTTACTTCTATAATTTAAACCCACAATACATTGTTGTTACCTTTGCTTTAAACAAGAAATCATCTTTTAAAAAAGCATCTTTTGCATTTACATATATATTAACCATTGTTGTCTGCATTCTTTGTCTCTTCATGTAGATCTGAATTTCCATCTGGAATTATTTCTCTTGTCTGCAGAACTACCTTCAACATTTATTGTAGAATACATCTGTTCATGAAATATTCTTTCAAATTTTTGAAAGTCTTAAAATGTCTCTATTTCATTTTTTAAAAACTGATTTTACTAGATACAGAATTCTAGACTTAGACATTTTTTCTTTTCTCACTTTAAAGATGTCATTTAACTGATATCTTATATTCTTTCTGCCTGGCTTACATTTTTTCTGACTGGAAGTCACCAGTAGTTCTTATTGTTATTGCTTGTAGTTAATTTGCTTTCGGTTCTCTTCTCTGCTTTTAAGATTTTTCTCTTGAGAATTCCATGGCAGTCCAGTTGTTAGGATTCTGCACTTTCACTGCCAAGGTTAAGGGTTCAATCCCTGGTCAGGGAATTAAAATCTTGTAAGCTGCATGGCACAAAGATTTTTCTCTTTCTCTGTTAATTTTTTAAAAATTTATCTATTTTATCTTTGGCTGCACTGGGTCTTTGTTGCTGCCTGCAGGCTTTTCTCTAATTGCAGCAAGTCGGGGCTACTCTCTAGTTGAGGTGTGTGGGCTTCTCATTCCAGTGGTTTCACTTGTTGGAGAGCGTGGGCTTTGGCATGTGGGCTTTAACAATTGAAGCGCATGGGCTCAGTACTGGCACATGGGCTTAACTGCCCCACAGATTCTTTCTAAATCAGGGGGAAATGTAGATTCTTCCCAAATCAGGAGTCAAACTTGTGTCCCCTGCATTGGCAGGTGGACTCTTAACCTCTGAACCACCAGGGAAGTCCTTCTCTTTAGCTCTGATTTTTGACAATTTGACTATGATATATCTGGGAATGATTTTCTTTGCTTTTGATTCTTTCAGCTTCTTGGATCTGTGTTTTTGTTTTCATAATGTTTGAAACATTTCAGCATTATTTCTTCAAACATTGGCTTTTTGTCCCAATCTCTTTCTACTTCTCTCGGGACTCCAATTACATACGTTTCAGGCTGTGTGTGTGGTGTTGTTGTTGTTGTTTTTTTTTACATGGATTACAGAAACTTGTTCTTCCTTCTTTTGTCTTTCCTGTCTTTTTCTTCTCTAGTCATTTTATTGTTCTCTCTTCAAATTCATTGGTCCTTTATTTTTTAGTGTCTATTGTGTCATCATTTAATGGATTTTTACAATTTTAATTTAGTATTTTTCCTTCAAGAATTTTCACTTGGTTCTTTCAAACAGTATACATTTCTTTAGTCAAAGTCCCCATATGTCTATTTATTATGTCCAACTGTAAAATATTTAACTATATTTATAAAATTCGACTAGTGTCAATATCTGTTATTTCTGTGTCTGTTTTAATTGACTCTTTTTCTAATGATGACCCATATTTTCCTGGCTTTTCACATCTAATAGAATTTTTATTATATGTTGGACTTTGTAAAAGCTATGTGTCTGAGAACTGGGATATTGTTTTCTTTTTAATGGCTTTGTGATTCCCCCACCACTGCCCTAGTTATTAGCTAATATACTGGCAAATCAGTTTGATCCTGTTCAGAGTTGGTTTCATGTTTTGTTTGGATGCATCTATAGTATTCTTTATTTTAGGATTGGTGCAGGTTTTTCCCTAAGTTATAAGCGTTGGGAGTTCTCCATTCACCCCTTTCCCTAAATTATGGCCATTTGGGAAGTCTTAACTGAATGCTCAGGGTGTTCACCAAAGTGTCTACTTCCTGGTTGAGATTCATATTGTCTTTCAGCAGTCTGCAAACTCTGGATCTTGTCTGTTTAGTTCAGAGTGCCCAGGAGTTGTTCTCTGCCAGGTCTCACAAAGTACCAATGCTTATGCAGCTTTCAGTTCAACTAAATAATCAAAAGGATTCATGTACAGATTTCTGGAATTCCTACTCTGTACAGCTCCCTCCTTCCTGGTATTTTGTCCCTCAAACTTCAATTGCTTCATTATTTCTGAACTTTAATCTTTCTTTCCTCCATTCAGTGAGGCTGCTGTTCTCTATTTTGTTTCCACAGATTTGTGTTTTATTTTGAAAGGTGTCAGCAGGCAAAAAGCAAGAGAGAATGTTGAGCTGACTTTGTTTCTTAATCTCCTTCTAAATCTTGGGCTTTCCTAGTGGCTCAGATGACAGAGTCTGCCTGCAGCGTGGGAGACCCAGGTTCGATCTCTGGGTCAAGAAGATCCCCTGGAGAAGGAAATGGCAACCCACTCCAGTATTCTTGCCTGGAAAATCCCATGGGCGGAGGAGCCTGGCAGACTACACTCCATGGGGTCTCAGAGTGTCGGACATGGCTGAGCCACTTCACTTTCTTTCTTAATATCAAGATCATGGTCCACGCTACATATATGGTCCAATGCCTGAAAACAGTTGTTCATATATTTTATCTAGATTAATATTTATTGTGGGAAAGTAAACCCAACACCTATTCCATCATGGATGGAATCAGAAATTCTTAATTAAAAAATTATCGACTTATCTATCCATCTACCTATCATCTAACTAGATATCGCCTTATATTCTGTTTCTGATCATCAATTTCTGAAGCTGATGGGATATAATTCTGATTTTTATTTCTACTGATTCTTATTCATGGTGACTTTTTCCAATGATTTTAATGACCTTTTAACATGGACTTTTATTTGTTTGATCTTAAATGTGAAGAGCCTAGGAGTTACATAGAGCCTATCTTTTTCCCAGAAAGGATTTGTAATTGCTACTTCTGGAAGCCAGGGGGCACTACCAACCTGGGTCCACTTTGGGCCACTTCTGGGATCTTGGGCTTAAAGCAGACGTGTCGGTGTACTGCTTTTCTACCTTCTGGTAGTAGTTTGGCCTTCAAAGCCCTGGTATGCTATCGGCCTTTGCCCTCTAGAGAGCTTGGCTTTTCCAGTTCTCCATTTGTTCACTGTTACTCTAATTTTAGTGCATTGTTAGGCTTTTGGTGAAAGTTTTGGAAATTTTTTTTTTTTTTTAGGAAAAGAACAAGAAAAGATAAACTAAACTATTGGTATTTATTATGCAGATTAACAGTCAAGCTGTCATTTGGTTAGCAGGTTAAATGGCATGAGTCATATAAGGTATCTTGAGGGAAGACTAGGTGTTCTGAAACTCAGAGTTCACAACACCCCCCTACTAAGTCTTTCACGTGGGCATCATATGTCCATCGTGGGCATCATCTGTCCATGTATTACATCCAGATAAGTGGATTTGAGTATATTTTAAACTGTCTTTAAAAAAGTGGATACATGGTGGATACAAGCTTACAAAGAATCTTGCAAAGGATCTGTGTGCATATAACACAAAGAGGGAAAGCACAAGCACAAGCAGATTTTTAAATATGGAAGATCAGATATTCCTACTCCTGATATTAGCACTTCATCAACATCATTATAAGGAAAAAGCAATGATAATGTAATCAGATGGGATGGTTGGATGGCATCATTGACCTGATGGACCTGAGTTTGAGCAAGGTCTAGAAGTTGGTGATGGAGAGAGAAGTCTGGTGTGCTGCAGTCCATGGCATTGCAAAGAGTCAGACGCGACTAAGTGAGCTGAACTGAATGTAATCGAATATCAGTGTCAGTCAACATTTAAAAAAATTGAAATAATTACAATTAAGTGAAATATGAATTTATGCACATTATCCTTTAATATTATTTTACTCTAAGTGTACACTGTTCCTTGGGATGTTAGCTAACTATAGTATAAAGCTATCTGATTAGTAAAATATTTCAAAATATTATGCAGGTAATTGAAGATATTATAATTTTCTATTTTGTTTTCAGTAATGTTAGAAGTTATACAGTGTTGAATTTGAAGAGCCAACTCATTGGAAAAGATCCTGATGCTGGGAAGGATTGAAGGGGGAAGAGAAGGGGGTGACAGAGGATGCCATGGTTGGATGGCATTACTGATTCAATGGACATGAGTGAGCAAAATCCAGGACATAGCAAAGGACAGGGAAGCCTGGCATGCTGCAGTCCATGGAACTGCAAAGAATCCGACATGACAGAGCAACTGAACACAACAAAGCACTGAATTCATTGCTTTGCAAAAAAATAGTTCTTTTTAGCAACAAAGAGGTCCATGCAGTCCTACTGGCCAATCAAAACAAAAAAAGGAAAAGAAAAAACAAACTGACAATTTGAAGAAAAAGGTTCTTAAACAAATAGGTATTATGGAAGCTTTTCTGTGCATTTGGATGGAAGCATAAACGACACTTGTCTCAGATTATGTTGTTTGCTAAATTCTGTTCATTGGTAAAACGCACCAATAACTGCTCTTTTTTTTGTAGCACCAAAGATGTACCAAATAACATATCCTTATCAGTAAACAACTACCTTAAAAAAACCAAAGTTTTATTAAAAAAACAGAGGTTTCTATAAATTATAATTTTAAAGGAATTCACACATAAACAGAAAAATACAGTTTAGTTTTCACACGCTTTGAAACGAGAAGTGGAGTGACTATGAAGAGCTTTTGTATCATGCAGGTGTTTGATATCTATTTAGTGCCAAACTGGTTTTTTTGTGATGATTGATTATGTCCAGTAGCATTGTATCTCTCAGAAGTTTTAAAAAAGATTAAATTTAATCTTTTCATTTAAGATGAGACTAACTAATAAAGCTATTGATTTTCAGAGAACTGTGTGCTAGGAAGAGGGCATTTAAATAACAGGTATTTGGAAACACATAGCTTTGTAATTTTTTTTTCTTCTTCTGAACACAACCTAAATAAATTTTATATCTACACACTTAAAAATCATGGAAACAGAGTTACAAACATGCTTAGAATCTTTTGGATAAAGATTTTAGAAACCATTTTGAAATTATTTGATAAATATTTCTAAATGTTTTGCCTTCCGGTTTGTTATGAAAACGAATTGACATGAGGAGAGAGGGACATTCATTAGCTAAATTACATTTTAAAAGTTTTGAATGAATGGAATTTGGATGGATTTGAAAAAAACGAGGATTATGATTTAGAAAACTGCAGCCACTAGAATAGTTCTTCAACTTTTGACTTCGTTTTTGTTCAGCCACTAAAACTCAATATACAAATAAACTCTTCTTAGAATTACTTTTGAATTGCTATGCCATGAAGATTTTAGCAAGAGATTTTTAAAATACTGAAGTATATTCAG
>SJYC01035799.1:0-13878 GCA_006408675.1 Madoqua kirkii
TTTCCTTAAAAAAGTTTTTCATAAGTAATAATTTTAGAACAATTTAAAATGAGAAAAATAAAAATAAAATTCACTTAAAATTCTACCAACCAGGATAAGCACTGTTGAAATTTTAGCATATACCCTTCCAGATTTTATGAATTTATTCATCTTCTTTCCCAAACATACTCTTAATTTCATTTAAAGCTGTTTTCATTGAGGGCTTTTATACTTTACAGAATTTTTTTAAAAATGAAGTTTACATTAAGTTTCGGAACAGAGATTGAAATTGAAAGGAATACTAAGAAACAACTTTGTGCTGTGACCAGGCTGAATCTTCATAATTAATCCTGTCAACTAAAAAGATGCACAATGTGAGTTTTATTTTGGGCAAAATGAGGACTGCAGCCGGGGAGACAGCATCTCATAGCTCTGAGGAACTGTTCCAAAGAGGTAGTGAGGGAAGGTCAATTTGTAGTTGTCAATCCTGTGTAGGATTATAATATCTATTTTTAGGACACCATCTGTCATTTTAATGGCCTTTATCTAGATGTTAAATTGTGGTTTAACTAAGGGATGAAATTACCAAAAAAGAGACTGATCAAATGTTGTGGGTTTTGACTTAACTTTATCTTCATATGGCCTATGTCATAAGTCAGATAGATAAAGGGAACTAAGATTTTGGCAAGGCTTCATTTCTGTTCAGTGTCACCACTGTATTTGAAACTGATACAATTTGGTATATAATTAGAATTATTAACTGTGTGTAATTGGATAGAAATAGAACCCAGAGAATGGCTATCAGTGAAGTCATTGTATCTTTGGAATCAAGCAGTTATCTTTCAGAGGTGTGGTCCTGGACCTAATCTCAAGTAACATTTTTTATCAATGACTAATACTACAAGAAAAAACAGTCATTCACACAGTAAATGAAACTTAATTGGGAAATGAAAACTAAGAAGAGGAAGTCACATTCTCAATGACCAGATTAGAATCAAAATGACCGGGAAAATTGGAGAAGTAGTAAGAAGTAAACAAAATGAGTAAGACAGAGGGATGGGCTAAAATAAACAGGGAAGAAAAACAAGTTTCAAAATGAGAAATGGCTAACTATTGGCAAGTTTAGAAAATAACTTGAGATTTTAAAACCTAAGACTAATAATGTAGTATTACGGTTTAAAATAATAGCAAACATAACAATGTAAAATGTATTTCCTACTAAAATTTACCGTAACTCCTGCTTCCTAGATGAATGTCATTTGTAAACACTAAGAATGTGTGTTTACCAGAAATGCCATTCACCTTAAGAACAAACATGGAGAACACAGCCAGTCAAATGACTGTGACAGTAACACAGGAAAAAACTAGTTTCATTGTAAGATGTAAGTCTTGGAGAAAGATGATTTTTTTCTCCTGAAAGAGATGGAGTAATGAATAATGATCTTTAAATAGGAACATATATCTATAAAGATAAAAGACTGTTAGATTCAGGTTCTCAAGTATCTTAAGTCACTTAAAACTGTATTGGTTGTATTCAGTTTTTGTGGAAGACTGAAAAAGAAAACGAAGTTAAATTGTACTAGGCAAGAGTTAATTCAGAATAGATGAGAATTTCATTAATTGGTTTAAAGGGTGGTTGAAAATTGGAACAATCCTAAGATGCTGGTGGAATTTCAGTGCTAGATTTCTGCTTTTCTAAAATGGTGAAATGTGATACATAAAGAGATGAAATACAAAATTTTAATGTCCTAACTAGACTTCAAGTTTTGCCTTAAGCTGTAACTAGAATATTAATATCAGAGTATATTTTTTAAAACTAGGCTAATTGTATCACATCCTTGAATCTAAGAAGTGTATCAGCATCAGATATCTGATTGCAGATCTCCTAAGAAAAGGACCTGGAATATACAGAAACTAGTATCTTAAGGAATAAGTATTCCTCTTTTATTTTCTTGATGATGCTACTCTATGCTTTTTACTTTTCTCGTTAAAATTTTTACTTCTTTTACAATTGATATGTACCGATCATAGGACATTTTAAAAGTACAGACAAGCACACAAGAAGATAAACCCTATGTCTAGTACCACCACTTAAAAAGGAAAAAAGTTAACATTTTGATGTATATATTGGACTTTTCTCTCCATACATAGATATATAAATATTTTATATACTTTTATGTATTTTAAGTCTTTATAATAGAGAACTAATCTTTTGCTAGATTTAACATCATGAACATTATTTCCTACAAATACACTAGACCTGCATCGTCATTTTCAAAGGCTGCAATAATCTGCATAATCCCTTTTATTTTGTCCTATTTTTCTTTATTATTAACGACTGCAATTGGTATGTACAAATAACTTTTTTTTAACAGCAAAAAGAGCGTTGAAACAAGGAATCTAGGGCATTTATTCAGATAATTCATTATTTATTGAACACTTTTTATTATGGACAATGCATTAACCGGTAGCTGGGAAAAGACAGCAAGATATCTACTGTTAATCAACCTCCAGTCTTACAGAACAGAAAGGAAAGCGTTGAGGAATAGGAAGAGACGAAACGGTCACCCCTCTCTTTAATCTAGCTTTTAATCAGCTGTGCCCCAATACCAAATAAAAAGTTAATAAAAAACAAAGTTAATCTAGTGTAAAACAAAGTTGCTGGGTCTGTGGCCAGATGCATATATAGTGATTAAAGTTTCTACACTTAGTAATGGGGGCTTCCCTGGTGTTAGGTTCATCTGTAAAAAATATTGGTCCACGACATCTACAGTAGCCACTGTTTCAGGGGTTACACAGAGGGAAAACCCAGACGGAGGCTTCTGCCACTACTCTTGGTTCCAGGAAGAGAGGAAACCCTTTCCCCGGGCCTGCAGGCGCCCGCGCGTGCGCGGGAACAATCCCACCCACCGCCAGGGACCACCACCCGGCACCCCTGACTTCTTCATCCCGTTCTCGGCTTCTGCTCCAAGCGGTCAAAAACAAAACTTCCACCCGACCACTTCCACTTAAAGAAGCCAGCCTGGCTGAGTGTGGCTTTGAAAATCAAACGCAAGGCTGCTTAGCACGGAGGTTTGAGCGAGGTCGGAGAACAAACTTTGTTATACGTTAACTTGGTTGGAGCAAAGCGATTCTAGGCAGAATTTAGTTACATTAAAACGGTGAATTTTTTGGGGGGGGTATTGTTTTAATAAAATCGTCTTAATTGATAAATAAGGAAGAAGGGCTATTTCAGGGCTTGAAAACAGTCATCCGGGACGGTTTCAGCAGGTGGCCAGTCCGGCGCATCACGGCCTCCTCCCACCTAGCGTCGGTTTAGATTACGGTTTCCGCGGCGGCTGGACGGGAAGCATCCTCCACGCTGCAAATTCGCATCAATGGGATTCCCCTCGTGGGAAATGCCCCCTCCAGGCGGATGTGCTACGGGGGGCGGAGCACGTCGCGGCGCCTTCGACCCTCAGTCGAAAGCTCTGTCGAGATCCCGAGTCGGCATCCGATTCCCTCCGCGCCCCGGGTGAGCCGGCACCACCCGCCGCCCGTCGCCAGCCGCCGCCGACGGGCGGGAGAGATGCCGCGGGGGGCAGGCGCGGCGCGCGGGGAGGGGAAGGGGTTCTCGCGCGATTGGGCGAGGTTTCCGGTGTTGTGACTGAAACCCGTCAATATGGCGGCGATCGGCCGCGGCCGCTCGCTGAAGAACCTCCGAATAAGAGGTAAGTCCGCTGCAGCCCTCACCCCTCGCCGCCCGGCAACCGCCACCCCTGGCACTTGCCTCCCCCGGGCCCTAGGCGGGTGGAGGGAGCCGGGGCGCTGGTCGGAGCCAGGGCTGCCATCGCTGGCCTGGGAGCGAATCCTAATTGGGGCTATGTGTCTGTTTCGTGCAGGGCGGAATGACAGCGGCGAGGAGAACGTCCCGCTGGATCTGACCCGAGGTAACGCGGGGCGCTGGCGAGGGAGTCCTACTGGGGAGGAGCCGGGGTTGGGGGCCGCGGACAGGGACCGGCCCCGCACGGGACCTGCGGGGGTACGAGAGACGGAGCCCGAGCCCCGCCTGCCGGCCCGCGGGAGCAAGTCGGGGGCTGTCTTCCCGGACCCATCCCCCTTCCCGGTGCCCGCTTTCTCTCCCCAAGCCCTTTTCCGGGCCTCTGGGTGCTGCGGTGCCCGGGAGCACCAAGCGGGACTCAGCGGAGTCGCCGACCCTCTGGGTTTTCTAGACCCTGGGGGGAGCGCAGTCGTCCTATCCCGGAGCTCAGGCGGCCGAATCCCAGGGGCGGCCGGAGGGTGGTGGAGGCTGTTATTTAGGTTGCTGGAGGATGTCTGAGGGAAGAGAGACCACATCCTGCCCTCCCCGTCCCCCAGCGCCAAAGCCGGACCTGCTCGGTCCTTGCCGACTGCGTGATGCTTTTCTCCTTGCCCACCGCCCTGGGGACCCGCAGCATTGATAAGTCAGTAGCGAAACCCAGAGCCCTTGATTTCTGCAAAGTGTGTGTGTGTGTTTCCCTCTTGTTTCCCTTTCCCGGGCCGCTGAGACTGTAGTTGGCAAAGACCGCCCCCTCACCCTCGCTGCAGGTTCATTGTTTACCTTCTGCAGTGGCGACGGGTTTGTTTACACCTTCGGAACTGGGTAAACCCGGATTATATTTTTAAGGACCTAATCCGGCTACTGGCCAGTTTATTTTCATCAGTCACCATAACTGGAATTTATTCAATATCTCGCCCAGAATTTGGTAGTTATATACAAGGTTTTTCTTTTCTCATCCACGGTAAACAAGATTGAGTCTGTTGATTCCGATGAAGTCGTTTCCCACTGTAACACCGCTGTAACTTAGCGTGTAACCTGGTTCAGCTGTATAGAACCATTTTCCTTTTTGAGATCTGAAAAACACTTTAGGAAGTTAAAAAAAAAATCCTTTTAAACATTCTATATAAAACTTTTAAACTACGTTCTACTTGACATAATGACTTATTTACAGTATTTGTTAGATGCGGGCTCGTTGTTGAGGATCATCTCTGTCTAAAGCTTAGCGCATTCTCTAATTTGTTTTATTTTGTATATCATAATGTAAGATTACTGTTTTGTGGACTGAAAGGCTAGTTTTTAATTCATCTACAATAAATTTTTCTAACAATATTTTACTCCAAAAGTTCAGGGACTTAGTTTCAAGTGAACAAAGTACTTTTGCGGAGTTTCTAAAATAAAATAGGGCTTAAGTAATAGAAATGACAACTAATTAGATCACTAATACACTAAATTAGAACTTTTTTCAGCAGATAGGGTTTGAATATTAATTAGAGAGATGTAAAACTTTTGACTTCTGTGTAACAGTTTGGAAAGTTGACTATAACACACATATGAAAAGTCTGTATAAAATACATGAGGGAAAAGATTTTCCAGTAAATTGCCTGACAAATAAGCAAGATTCCCACAGGGCTCAATTTAGCATTTGAGTTTGTAAAAGATGTAGTTTTAGTGATTTAATTTATATATGTGCATATATGTTTTAGATGAAGGTGAGAAGACCATTTATTCGATAGATCTAGGGTTTCGTTTGTGCATTAAAAATCTATTTGGATGTGTTACTAGAAAATGAATTATACTTGTGCTTTTAAGTTGACTTTGCTGATTTCCTATATGTAGTGGTTTGTCTGATGTCAAAATTTGGGGTAGTAAAAGAGCTTATGTACAAATTTGAGTTGATACCTTTCATTTACTCCAGTTTTACTCAAGTACACAGATAGCTGTATATTTATTATTTAGAATGCTCTATTCCCTGAGTGTTTAGTAACCATCTGTGTCTATAGGTGTTTCTAGGATAACATCAATACAAAAAGTGCGGAAAAACGCTTGCCCAGACAGTTTAGAATGAAGTATGCACAGCTAGCTGAAACTGCAAAAGCAATATGCAACTAAGAGTGAGAGGCCGTGAGAGAACTGTTCTGAAATCTTAAGGAAGTTTTGAATAAGAAAAATAATCTGAGTTAGATTCATTGTATAGTGACTCCATTGTTTGAGAAATTGCTATTCTGACAAACATTCATTGTTAGAAGAAGGCTTGTGGATCTAACATGAAGAAAGTTCATGAGGAATTAAGCTTCCGTAATCATTTGAGAACTGTGGGGCAGTCTGGGTTGCAGCTGAAGGGCAGCTGTTTGTGGATTGGATTACGGCATGTTTTAGATAAAGTGAGTAACCGAAAAAATTTCTTAAATGCTATAAGGTAGTGTTTGCTCTCATTCTCGTTATTTTTATGTAACCTTTGAGAAAGTCATTGTGTAGCTGTCTAACCAAGTTCATTATAAAATAGAGGCCATGGTTATTGTAATTCCTAGAGGAGCCATCAGTGTGTAGTATAAAGTCAAATGGTTTTGAGTTGTAACTCAGCTGGATGACTGGGGACAGTTTATTTAACCTCCATTAACTCTTGGTTTCTTCAGCTCAAAAAAAAATTAACTTCAGGTTATTCTTGAAGCTGTTAAGAATATAAGAAGCAAATGAACTAGGCCATATAGTACTCAGAATGGGACCTAGGACTTTGTGAGTGATGATGTTAACTAAATGTTAGTTGCTTTCCTAAACAATAAAATCAAACTTCTTGCTTCTTGATATCACATTTAAAATATTTCAGATGATTATTTTTAATATTATGAACTTGTTAACCAGGAATCACTGTATTGAAGCTTTCATTTATTTTTAAGACATACGATTAATTGGGTATAATCTCTCTGAACTGGAATTCTTTTTTATTGTTTTTCAATTTGTTAAGAAAAGCTTCAAAATACATAAATCATATGTGAATACATGAATATAGTAAGTTATAAGAAACTCTTGTGTGTCCCCATCACATAGTTTGTTTCCTAGGCCCCCACCCCTACTGTGATCATTTTTTTCTTCTTTTCTTGAGAGATAATTGGCATACAACACTTCATAAGTTCTTGAATATAACAAGTATAAAAAACAAACAAACTGTGACATTACCAGTATTAGGTCTAAGTGAGGAACAATCTATTATATGTACTTAAGATAAAATGTGGTATTTTATTTAAAAATGTTAGATATTCTGCTTTATGGTTTTTCTCCCTGATTCCAAAAAATTTCTTGGTAATGAAACTTGGCCATCCTTGCAAACTTCTTGAAGGCCAGAAGAGGTTTAAGTTTCTTTAATTTTTGTTTTGATATTACTGCTATGGTTTGTATGAAAGTGCTTCAGTTAAAAATTGTTTATGGGTCAGTTTTGAGTTTAGAAACTTCATCGTAGGAGATCTTATGGTTGATTTATTGATAATTGTTGCTTTAAGTTTTGTTCAGGCAATTACTTAATTGTGAAAGTCCCTGATAACTGCTGTTGGTATCATTAAATACTCTCTGTTTTGCATGCCAAAATTTATTTTGAAACTGAAATGCTTCCCTTAACCACTTCCACTGCAAGGATAGTCTTTTTTTTTTTTTTTAATCAGTCCACTAGGGTACTGAATAACTTGAAGAGAGAGTATTCTTCCTGGAATAAGAAACCCTTCCTAGTATAATTTAATTATTGTGTTCAAGGTGAATTCCTAGGACATGGAAACATGTATATTCAAATATAACTATTAAAATATAATTTATTAAGTATTGAGTCTTACATATTTTTGACCATTCAATCCTTTTATTTTTCCATTAGTAGGAATGAAAAGGTTGACTGTCTTAGCTGCTCTTTAATACTTAGAAAAGCAGGAAGGTTATCTGAATGATGCAGATTTGAACACTTTGTGTTTTGTGATTTTTTTTCTAGTTAGGATTAAACTTATGTTTAGTCACTTATTTCAGTTAGACGAAACAAACATTTGACTGCTTTTTATCTAATAAATGCTGAATTAAGTGCTGGAGGACTGAAGATGAGGAAGATATTACTGGAACAGACATAAAGAAGTGATTGCAATATGAAACAATAATCAAACTGTACAAGGAACAGAGGTAGCCTAGAGGAGAGAATGATTAACTCTTTGAGGAGAGGCTCAGAGGCAGCTTCACAGAGGGATTGACTTCTCATAAAATAGTAGTGGTGAAAGGAAATGAGGACTCACGTCAGTAGGCCACTGGTAGAGTCTGAGAGATGATGGGGCACTAGACCAGGGTATTGGAGGCAGATTAAGTTGAATATATGTTGGAATGGATGAACCCACTAATTTTTTTCTCCAGATTCTAAACTGACTTTGGAATCCTCCTACCCTGCAGAGAGGAGGATTTTATTTCTTTATTAAGAAGATAGAAGCTGTCTAATGTGAATCTACTTGTCTTCTCCCCTTTACATTTCACCTATACTCACCTTCTGTGAATCGGAGGATAAAGCATCTCTCTTCATTTCCAAGGCTAAACTGGAAAATAATTTTATGCTCCTAATTCTGTTTCCCCTAAGATTCTTTGTAGAAGATTTCTTGCTGCTTTACTTCCTGTTAGGTTAATTTTCTCATATTCAGCAAACATTTGTTGTATTCTTCCTATGGATCACTTTGCTCGGTATGGGATGATGGTGAGACATATGGAACAATAAGACAATGATTTTTAAAACAGTCCTTTTTTCATAGGCTTTGCACACAGGATAGTTTATCCTCACTCCAGTTTTCTTTCTTAACTCCTTCAGTCATGTAAGCACAGCTCTCCCCTGTACTTAAAACAGTTTTCTTAAAGGATGCTTGTAACCTCATGCAAAAGTCATTGGCATTTTTAGTTCCCCATTCTATTATTAGTGCTACTACTGTATTAATATTGTTCCAGACAGTAAAACGTATTATTTTACTTAATCTTCAACTACTCTTCTGTGTGTGCGTGCTCAGTCATGTCCTCCTCTTATGTCCTACTCTTTGCCACCCTGTGGAGTATAGCCTGCCAGTCTCCTCTGTCCATGGGATTTTCCAGGCAAGAATATTGGAGTGGAAATTCCTTCTCGAATTTCCTGCTCCAAGGGATCATCGTGACCTAGGGATAGAACCCTGTCTCTTGTGTTTCCTGTATTGCCAGATGGAGTCTTTACTACTGTGCCACCTGGGAATCCCCAGATGACTGTTTGAGGTTCTCTTATCCCTATTTTACAGTTGAAGATACTGGCTTTTAAAATTCTAATGACTGAAACTCAGAAAGGAAAGTTATGCAGCCTTACCTGAATAACTAGTAAGTGACTAACTGCAGATTATGCACTTCTGGCTACTACCCTGTCGCTAGTCTTAAAACTCTGGTTCTTTTCCTTAACTCTCGTGCCACTCTTTCTCTTTCTCTGTTTACTAGCTGGTCTTCCAGCTCCTTAAGCAAGTGTGCCCTAAGGTTCTGTTCTTGACTTTTCTTGTCCTCTCTTTTATTGATGCTACCTTCTGTAGCCTTTTCACTCATGGCTTCAAAAAGTCCATGAATTGAGATGGTTACAATAATTACATTTTTATTCACACTTTTCTTCTAAACTTGCAAAATTTATTAGCGTGTATGTGTGGTAGGTAATTGCCAGAGATTGTGGTGTACCCAAAATTTACCCATTTTTCACTTTCTTGGTACCACCACCATCCTTTGGTATTCAAGCTGTAACCTACTGCTTGTCCACTTTGTCAATTGACATGTTTCCCCAATTTGCCTCTGAAATACCTGCTGAATCCAGCTTCTCCTATTTTCATTGTCGTTGGTCTCCTGCCACATTATATCATTTGGATGACCTGATTATCTGGTTTGGATGACAGTAAAATATTCTTTTCTTTCACTTTTTTCATTTTTTCTGCTATATGATTGCCAGAATTATTTCCCCGAAATCTAGATCTGATCTTTTCATTTCTCTTATTTAAAATAACAACAACAATACATGTGCACTTAATAGTTTCATTTTTGCACACAGTATAAAGTCCAGATTTCCTAGTTTGGCATTAAAGGCCTTTTGTGATTCCAGAATTATTTTCTTCTATACTATCTTAACCATACCATTCTCAGTCAGTCTCTCTCTCCACATAGTTCCCTTGGGTAAAGCACTCCCTTCTTTTCACACAGTGCTTCTCAAAGTGGGTTTGTGGAGAATTTGCTAGTCTAAGCACCTACATTCCACGTTCATATTGTTTCTCCTTGGAGATCCTGTTGTGCCTTTGAGTGAGACTCTCTGCTTTAGTCAAAGACGACTGTTTGTTATTCCTTGCACATGGCATGCAGTTTCTGTTTACTTTGCATAGGTTGTTTTCTGTGCTTAGAATTCCGTTTTCAGCACTCTTTAGAGAAATCCTGATTCTTTAAGGTCTAGGTCATATGCTACTTCTGGGAAAATCCTTCCTTATCATTCCAGTGGGAATTCATTCCTTCCTCTACTTTTCCACATCTTTGTTTATTCCTTTCTAAATATCACTTACTATTCCCTCATTTAAGTTCTTTGCTCAGTTCTTTTTTCACTGGATCTTAAGCTTCTTTCTCAGTACATATAGTAATAATAACTGAAACATGTAAGGAAGAATGGAGAGAGAGATGAGAAAAGGGGCACAATATTGAGAGTAGAAGTTAAAGAGTATTTAAATTTGTAGACTCGACAATGAAAGCATTGGTGCCAAGAAATGGAGAAATTGTTTTGAAAGTGATGATAATGAGTTCAGCTTTGCACTTTGAGTTTCAGATGATTGATTCTGTCAGAGATGTGTAAGAGGTAGCAGCAGTTTCTGGCATGGATGGTTTTGTAATTGTTTTTAACTTGTGATCTGATTGTTCTCTGCTTTAGGGCCTTGAGAGAGGGAAGAATGTAAATGGAGAAAAAGCTAAAGATTTGGATGTTAGCATATATGCTGATGAGAGTGTGTGTCACAGCACAGGGATCAATAAAAGGAAAGAGGCCAACAAGAGAAGAAAGTTTAAAAATTAGCAAGATTGTGATCTTTGAAGCCAAGGGGAGAGCTTTGGGTTGAAGGCACTGTCAGCTCTAGAATTGAAATTGAGTTCTGGAGGACTCAGTTCTCTCCCTTAATCTGAGGTTGATCTTGGCATGCTTATTTAACCTCTTTAGGCTTCAGTTTCCTGATCCCCAAAATGCATACTTCTTTACATGTGTAGCCCTTTCACCTTCAGTCTCTGTGATTCTCAGATATCAGGGTGTTTCTGGGATATCGAAAGGTTAAAGAGAAAGTCTTGTTAAATCACTTGTTAAATTACTGTGAGAAGGATTCCCATAAACAGCAATGAGTACATGTAGGAGTATGGTATTTCATAGTACTTTAAATGTAAATTACAGTCAACTCTCAATTTCCTTTTAAGTGATCATCTGCAGTGACTTGCTGCCTCCTCCCCCTCCCAGGTCTCAGGCTACTGAAAATAGGGCTGTGAAAAGCACAGTGGGGTGAGTGAATGGTTTGCATGCCTGTGTATCTGTACTCCTATCACCAAGCTGAATGCAGTCCACTCTCAGTTATCTGCCCTTCATAAAAAGGTAAATAATAGTGGAAGAATTGTAAATATATAAATAACTTTATATATAGTTGGGGACGATTTTGTATTCTTTCATCCCCTACTGTAGATTGATGTATCTTTCATTTGAATTGTAAGCATCAATTTTTATTTCTTAAGCAAATACTCTTAGAATAGTGGATGTAAACAGGCTAAAATATTTATTAGGTAATCCGCATATGAATAATTGAGAGTTGACTGTTAATGCTTTTGGATCATCCATGTTTTGTATTATCTGTGCTTTCTTTTGGTTACTATGACCGGGTTAAAGCTGAATAGCTACTTCAAAGTTACATTGATAGGATAAATGTACTTAGAAGATTATACAGATGCCAAACTAAATTGAAAATAATTACATAAAACTAGCTAAATATAACATTCATGCATTCAGAATCATAAGATTGAAAGAGAACATAAACCTAAGTTATTCCTCTTGTGGAGTTGTCTAGCCAGACATATTGCATAAACTGATGTGACTAGTAATGACAAAATTTATATAAAGTATAATAAAATTGGGGATGTACCAAGGCTTCAAAAATACCTGTTTGAGGAGTCAGTTGAGATTAGTAAGCAATTACAAAGAGTTTCTAACCTTAATTACCTGAATTTTAAAGAATCTGGCCCCTTCAATTACTTTGCCATTTTGTTTATCCTAAAATGTTGAAGAATTTGGATTTGTAATGGTTTGCTAATGTTAAGTCAGCATATTTTTGTAGTAAATGTTAATGTGAATCAAGAAGGCCTAATTCTTGGCTTTACAGAGTCTATATTATGGTTGGGATGTACCTGTATCAGGACATAGTATTTGAAGCACCTGCCAGTTATCTTTATAAAGGAATTCAAAGTTAGAGGAATTCAGGAAAAAAAATGGGCGATAGATAAGGAATGACCTAGAGGGGAATCCTCATCAAATTGTTGACACCTGTAATACCTTTGCATAAAAGGGTAGTGTTTAAATAATTGTACTTACTTTTCTGAATGAACATATTCCTGGCATATTGTTGAGAAAAAATTGGTGATGAGCTTTGTATATAAATCTACTGAAGGCTGATAATATTTCAGACCAGCTCTTTTCAAATCTTTGAAGGTAGTGCTTGACTAGACTGAGAGCTTTTAGGCATGCTGTAAAGTAATTGTGTGCTCCTGATTATGAGTATATAGATGTTTGGCTGCATTCCAAACCTAAGCATAAATAATTTCCTTCCATTGTTTTGTAGTATACCTCCCCTTCATTAATATTGCATGCTCAAAGGGCTCTATAAATTTGTATCAAACTTATTTCTAGATACGTGCAGTTTGGAAGTAGATACCAGAAGTGTTTTTATTATTTTCCACATTAAAATGACTTTGACTTTAAACGTATTTTCTGACTTTAAACATGTAACCTCACTGTGAGAGAGAATGTTTGAAATTAAGATTATCCTGAAAAACATGGACTCTTTCGTTGCCAAATCCAGACATCCTACCCTCTGATTATTTGGGTAAAGGATGAACAGTGTTTGGGGGAATTAACACTCTATTAAAAGGAGCAAAACAAGAGTTGAATTGCCACTTACAGGGATTGCAAGTAATCTTGTTCAGAACCCAGTATAATTTCATGTGTTTCTTACAATGAATAAATAGTGAAGAGACAAAGAAGCTGTAAACAAAAAAGATTGCCAAGTAGTGTACTTGTAGTTACTTAGAAGAAACAGCTTGCCAGATAAAAGTGTATTTAACTGTTTATAGATGTGTATACATATATATTTTTTATCAGTTTCATATTTTGAGAAATCACATCTTAAAATAATATTGCTAGTTATTTCCATGCTTAATGTTCATCCCTCATGTAGTAAAACTTTTTAATTGCCCTGGTTTTTCTTTCACTCATAATTCTGTATAATATACTCTCTAACCTTTACCACAAACACATCACCACCAACCCCCTCCCCCAAGGAAAAAAAAAGATAAATTAGATAAATTGAGGGGATAGAGTTGCAAAAAGAGTGAGAAGACTCCAGTGGTTGGAGGTAGGTGAGCTGTGAACGCTAACGTCTTGCTGTATGGCACTATCTGGGGTGGCGAGTGGAATATTGTGGAATGTTTTATTTAACAATGTGTTGGGGATACAATTTTATTCATATCTGTCACAGAACGTTAGTATAAAGTCATGGTAGTGGGATATTTGAATGCAGATAGCTATTTTTACTTTGTTTATTTAGAGTGATTTGTGATTTTATTACTATAGGTTGTAATTTATGTTATTTTTGAATGCTGTAACATGGTATAAAGTGGACTGGATTAATTCTTATATTGTATAGGATTCTGTATTTCATGTAGGAATAATTCTTAACATAAAATTTTATAACTTTGTAATGAGCTAAAATTTAGATTGGCATAGTCTTAAAGTTTAAATCACTTTGTATTTTTAATAAAACCTTAAAATAGCCCTTTTCTGTCACGGGAGAATTCAGTGTTGTGTGTTCATGTTTCCA